>JBBYHQ010000012.1:708917-718923 GCA_038382645.1 Spergularia azorica | reverse complement strand
TCAAGCAATAAAAACTTACAGTCATCACATATGCTGACATTCTGGTGAACCCCATTCAACTCATTCTCCAATGACATGGTTCTTTCACAAAGACCACACCCCAGAGGCCTGCTCAAACCATCAATTCCAGAGCCATCGTTGCTTTGATTGAGTATCTCCTCAAGAAAAGATCTTTGCCGTGGAGGAGTTGATCTGTCCATATCCATCTGTATGAAAATCTGACATAAGCAGAAAAACAGCACATAAATGAGTGGAGCAGAACAAGGATGGTTAAAGAACAAACGACCAATCACCAAAGAACATGAGAATGTAGATTAGGATATGCTAGCAAAACAACAATCTAACAGACTATTCACATCGATTCTTGAACATGAAGACATATACTATTAAAATCCTAATAGGGTCATCAAAACATGGAGCATAAAAGTGCCATAACAGATCAACAACGGGATCCTACTACCAGTAATGGGTCCATATTAGAGGAGAAGATACCTCACGATTACACAATTATAACGAGGCAGAACACATATCCTACATTTAACAAAGAGGTAAAATTCGCAAACAAATATCTTCTTTATAACAAAGAAGCAAAAACAAGATAGTTATGGTGTCAACAACGATATATATCCCACGACCATGTGACTTAAGTTTGAGGTGAGGCCCTTCAGAACTAATGGAGATACTTTCTGTAATCTTACCATGACCATCAAACGGCTAAGTAGGCACCTAGCACCCCCCCCCCCTCCCCTTTCCCCCCCAAACAATCTTCAGATGCTTCGACTGTATACATGCCAATAAGGGTCCAGACAACCCCAAATCCGTAGAATTATCACAAAATAAAGGAACCCCCCCAAATCCGTAGAATTATCACAAAATAAAGGAACCCATCAGCCATCAAGTGCAAACACCTCTAATACGTTACCACAACCCTCTTTCCGATGAGAGAGCTCAAACTATGGGACAACGAAAGGTGGGTACTTTACGCTCTAGAAGTAAAAACTGTAAACTTCAATATTAACCTCCCCACATCTAGTTAAACTGACTTACAGATTACTAAGTTTCGGGGAATGACCTTAACAATTTCCCATATAATGATCCCAACTCATACCAAACCTTAACATTTCTATACAACCCGAGAAACGATCCAGGTTCTACGAGCTCCTCAGCCGAACCCTTAAGTTTCGATTTTTGAAGATGATTCCCCAGCATTTCAACACACATTCCTACCCCCATTATCCTCAAAATGTGACAAATTACGCTGCCCTAAACAATGTGCAAACTTTAATAAAACCTCCAATAAAAATGAGCTAAAACTACCAATCAGACCCAAATTTCCGAGCTAGCTAATTAATTACAACACTAATAACCGTGAAAGACCGAAACAATCGCATACCCAATTGCAGATTAAGCAACTAATTGACGAATTAGGTTAACAATTAGTAATTGAATACAAAATAATCAAGAATCAAGCGCAAAAATTGAGATTAAGCACAATTAATTAGAAATTGAAAGAGGGGTGAAATTAAATTCAAATTACCTATGAAGCGCGATTAACGGATCAGATTATAAAGCTGGGTAAGCTGGAATTTCAACAATGAGGTCGGATTACCATCGGAAAAGCAGCAAAATCCGATCGATTGAAATAAAAAAAATTAGGGTTAGGTTTACAGAAATAATTGAAATGGGGGAAAATTGTGATTAGAAAAGGAAATGTAAGAGAAAAGGGGGATGAAAAGGAGAGGAGAGGATAGGATAATAATTAATTGATTAATTAATGAAAAAAGTTTGAAGAAAGAAATTGTTAAAAATGAAGAGAGAGAAAGAGAGGAGGAGTTACAGACAGAGTGATGAAATGATGATGGTGGAATTTGTGTTAGTTTGCTTTTCATCCTACTCAGCTTATGGATGATGACATTTCTACTAATCCGAGTTTTAAAACTAGGGGCGAATTTACGGGATAGCTTGAACATTGAAATGGAAATTGAAATTCCTCGGGGTATGGTAGTCGGGTAGTTTGGAAGGGTATGGGTTACGGAAACTTTTTAGAAAAGATTTAAAATTTTAAATACTGCCTAAATATTCACGGATTGGAAGAAAAGAATTAAGAGTTTGTTTGGTAGAAAATGGATTGGATGGAAATGACAGGAAGTGAAATGAAATTAGTTGCTTTCCGATTGTTGGTTTCGATAATTGTCAAGGATTTCGGGGTGGAATGAAAGGAAAACAAAGGTAAATGGTTTTCCAGATAAGTTTCGGTTTCTTTTCCTCCCAAATTAACCGAAATTAGATGGAAAGAGAGATTGTAACGTAAATTCTCTCACATTCCTTTCGATTTTTCCAAATTACACCTGAATGAACCAAACAATGAAGTAGCGAATCTACTCCATTCCTTTTCTTTCTAATCACAATCATAAACCAAACAAAAGTTATTTCGGTTCATAATCAAACCGTCGCCTCGAAATATGATAACGACTCACTCATCGAGCAAAACCAACATTACTCGGTGAAAACGACTCAATCATTCAGCAAAACCAACATTACTCTACCAAGCCATTAGTTAGATTGCATTTTATAGACATTTTTAGACTACTTTTTTCATCATATTATTATGGTTCATAATAATCAAACCGTCGAAAAATAACAACCACCCGATAGAGCAAAGTCATCATTACTCTACCGAACCATCCCTTGGACTTTGGAAACGAAAGGAGTACCCTTCTCCTCACTTCCGAGTTCCGTCTCTCCCATTTCTCTGCTACTCTTTTCTCTCGTCGCCCATTAAAAAAGTTTCAATCTTGATAGCTTCAATCACAAGATAACACCATGGCATTGATCAGACACGCAAATTGGGTCAAAATATTGAGGGGAAATCTTATGAAATCCGAAATACACAAATTTGAAATGGGAAGAAGAAGATGGTATGATTCCAAAAACATGAGCAAAGAAGATTGGAATGATATAAGGCCAATGATTCAGAAAAGATTAGAAAAAAGGGCTAGTTTTTACCCAATTAAATCTATGGTTCCTGTTGCCCAACAAGTTCTTCAAGCTCGTTCTCAGCTTATTAATGGGGTTTCTGCTCTTCTTAAGAATTTACCCGTCTTTACCTGCAAGTAAGTTTTCATCTTTGGTAAAAAATTTAATTTAATTGTTGGGTTTTATGTTTATCTGAATTGGGTAATTTGAGATTTTGGTGTGTTTTGCCATTTTAATTTGGTATTGGTATACGATGTTTGGTGTTTAATTTTGGTTTTTGTTGTTGGGTTTGGATTGTTTTCTGAGTTGGGTTTTCGGATTTTGATATGTTTCGGTTTCGAATGTTATGTTGTATGGTGTTTTTGATGGGGGTTGGGATACTGTATGGGTGTGCTTGAGAGTGTAATGTTGTATATGGTGATTAAATAGCAAGGAATTTAACTTGAAGGAATATATCCCCGGATCATTTTGGGACTAAGGCGTGGTTGTTGTTGTCTGTGGGCGATGTGGACCGGGTTATGTTCATGACTGGAGGCTGTATATACTAGGTTGGAGTATCGGAAATGGAGGAAGAATTAGGTTTAGCTAAGATGGGTTGGTTGACTGGATGAAGATTGAATTTTTTTGTCTCAGAAATCGTGGCATAGCATTGATATAATTTGAATTTGGGCAGTGCATCTATTGTGCACCAAGGCTTGAGTGAGGGTTTTAAATTGTGAATGGCACTCGCTAGTGCTTGTGTATGCTCGATGTGCGGTGATGTCTGTGAAGATATGGTGTTACCCATGCAAGTAAGCAACAGACCATTGTTACTACTTACTATCCACCTTGAATAGTTATACATAGAAGGTGTAGGGATCATATGCTCTTTTTAGATGTGAAAGCATCCTTTACTAGCATGTATGATAGCCTAGACTAATTGAAACGATTTTCCCCATTTCATTAATGATTCGACTATGTTTGAATGGCACCTATTGTGCTAATTACGTACATTACTGCATTCTCAAACCTTATGTGATAGTGTTCCTAATGAATTGAACAGTGAATTCTATTTTACTCAGACCCGAATTCAAGTCTGATAAAGGGGTAAACCGAGTGTTTAAAATACTTGTTTGATTATTTTTTTCAAAAAAAAAAAAAAAAAACTTGTTTGGTGAAAATTTTCTATTTGTGGCTTCAAAGAAGTGAGTTGGAGTAACATAGAGTAGATGTCAGCGAAAAACACCATAATTGCTGTGTGATGGCTGAATTGATTTTCAGTATCAGCCTTTGCCATAACTGTAGATGACAGCGCATGCCGAATGGTAGTGAAATGATTAAGCCATTAAGGATAAACAATGGCTTCTGCTAAAGGCCACGGCTTTTATTGCCCTATATTATGCACGCATTACATTCTTGAGCTTAAGGTTAACTGTTGGTTCGTCATTTGTACAAAATGTGCACATCCTCTTATTGCTGTTATGGCCTTATGGGTGTTTCTTGCTTTCTTTCTTTCAATGGCCATATGAGCGTTCCCCCCCCCCTGTCCTTCTCTATGGCCTTGTGGGCGTTTTAAAAGCAAGGGGAACATTTGAAAAAAATTGAGTTCTGTATTGCAAAATTTACAATTAAGTTGATGAAATCTGAATTTGATTTCTCCTGTCGTACCTTTTATTTCATTACAGGTTTTGTCTCATCATATTATGCTTTTAGTGTTTCTGGAGTGATTCTTCAGCTTCTTGTATCACCTCTATGGGCTTGTGCTCCTTAAATATACCTATCGAATCTGGTCTCACGAGACAAATCACTGCACAGTTCTCAAAAACCTCAACTTCTTCCATGTTTAGCACATTCATAACTCTGTCCACCGTTTTCTGCGGAAAACTATCCCGTGTGCTTTGATGGTCCTGATGAACATGGGTGATTCTCTCCATCATGTGCCTAGGTGCATGAAGCTTCATCCATGCTTTTTGCTACTTAACCTAGACCAGCTCTTTCAAAACTCCGAAGCAGGATGGGTGATGTTTGGCAGGAATGTCTATAGTAGCCCTTTTGGCAACAAAACATGCAGTGAGTTTATAGTTGGAGGTGATGTCATAACTTTGATGAGTTCAAGCCTAAAGTCTGTGGTTTCTGCCAATCAGACGATAAAAAATGATCGTCAGAACTCTGAAGTTGGACTTGCTCCCACTTTAATTCTCCTTATTATGGTGTTATCTATAATTCTTTATCTCTTGGTGTTTTGCTAAAAGTCTATGTATTGGCGTCCCAAGTCCCAACAGTCAGCTCTGATTTCTTTCATGCAAACAGCTCAGGGGCAAATGTGCTATCTTTCTCTGGCCACTGTCTTTATTAGTAGTAGCTCCTCCAAGATCCCCTGTGTTCATCAGTCAAAAGTTAAAGCCCTTAGATGTTATATCTTCTGCTATTCTACCTTCGATTTATATCTTATAGTTCGGATCTGCAATTTGGGTTTCGAAATGCAAACATTGATCTTAAATAATAAATACTCTGCAGAAACCTACATTAAATACCGACTTATAAGCATCCTCACTTTGGAACAGCTGGCGGCTTTTTAGTTTTAATCTGTGTTTCAACCACCTTAATGTTTTCATATCATATAGTCAAAGCAGTTAGCCTGTTGAGCTAGCCAGATCAATGAACCAGTGAGTTGTTGAGTACCCGTACCAGCTGCTTTCTGATACAAGGGCAGTCCTGAGTATGTGTAACTGAGCCCGAGGGTGTAAGGAGGAACACATCCCCTTGCTTTCCTGTGTCTTCTAGACGTAATTGCTAAAATTTCAAGCAAATATATCATTCTTTGTATATTGCCAAACTTGGTCTAGTGGTTGTGGGTGTCTTGAGGTCATATGTTCAACTCCCACCACTAGCACCCATGGGAGTGAGGGATCCCCTGATCCCCCCCACCCCCTCTTCTCTCACATTGGTTGAGCCTTCAGCTGGGCTCGTGGTTGGGATCGCACTTACCTTAAAATAATAGGAACCAATAACGAAGCTGAACCTGCTATGTTCTAACATTTGTGAAGCACTGTTTGAAGTTACTAGGAGAAAATTAGTAAAGAGTATTCAATGGGAACCTCATTTTTCACTTTCATTAGATTATTTTTGGTGTGGCTGAGGTCAAATATGTGGGTTATTTTTCTGAATTTGTTCTTTACCCTTTTTGGGGATCTCTTTTGATGGCTGCAACTCCGTACTTTCAGGTTCTGTCCGGAAGTATATGTTGGTGAGACTGGTCATCTTATTCGAAGTTGCGGGGGTTATAAGAGATTAACTAAGAATCAGCCTCATCGATGGATCAAGGCAAGTCTAGATGATATAGTGGCTCCTGTTGAAACTTTCCACCTAGAAAGCAGGCTGCAAGATGTAATCAAACACCACGAAAGATTCGACTTTGAGCGTGTCTCTGCTGTTGTTGAACTATGCCATCAAGCAGGAGTTCGTCTAGAAGATTCAGATCTTCAATTCCCAAACTCCACGACAAATTCGGTAGCAGAAAGTGGATTCAACGAAGCTGACTCCTTATCAATAGAGCACTTAAATGTCATTGGAACAAAGACATTAAGCTCATGGGAAACACTTAGAGAGGGTATAAAAAGATTATTGTTAGTCTACTCAGTAAAGGTTTGCAAGCACTGTTCCGAAGTTCATGTTGGACCATCGGGGCATAAGGCCCGTCTTTGTGGAGTATTCAAGTATCAGAGTTGGCAGGGGAATCACTTTTGGAAGAAGGCTGATGTTGATGATTTGGTGCCGCCTAAGATTGTGTGGTACAACCGGCCTCAAGATCCTCCAGCGCTTCTAGATGAAGGCTGCAATTACTATGGACATGCACCTGCTGTAGTAGCCCTTTGTTGTAAAGCAGGTGCTGCACCACCTGCAAAGTATATGTGTATGATGAAAGTTCAGGGTTTAACAAGACGGCCTGTAGACAATGTTTGAGCCTGAACGTATATTTCTTTGAAATCAAATGATATGGCTGATTCCGATACTAGCAGTATCATTATTCTAATCTACGACTTAGCGGTCTTTAACCCACTCAGAGGCATGTTGCTTAGGGTAATTGTACTACTGTAAATGGATTTGGAAAATGTGGTGAATTCTCAAGTGTTACTCCTTACGGTTTTAATTAGTGTTCATTACGTTTAGCAGGGAGTGTTACTTTGTAGCCAAGCAATCAAATTAAAATGATGAGATAATCAGGATGAGAAAATGAGGGAGCAGAATGATACAGTAGTAAAAATGGAAAATATTGAGTGAAAAGAGAAAACTGGACGTACGATTATCACTGATGAGTGTTTACAGACACAGTACAGACTCTACAGAGGTACCAGTATCTGCATGGTGGAGCCGTGTAGAAAAAAACAAAGCAGTGGATACCACACATTCTCAATCATGAAGCAACAACAAAACTAATGTCACATCCAGACTAAACTCCATCTCTATGATAATTCATTGTTTTTTTTATTCCTTTTTTGCTTGCTCTGTCAAATTATCAATTCATTTATATCTGTAATTCATGTAAATTAAATTTTTTAATGAATTAATATTCGTTGTTATAGCGGATCTTGTATGAATTAAAAGTAGGACCAGTACGCTGCACGCGTAGGGATCACCGAAATCATCATACTCCATCACCACCGTTGATATTAGATCCACATAAAACTGAAAGAATTAATTAAAATTAAAAATAAAGTAAAGATCATGCCGACAAAGTTGTGGGAGTGCGTTTAGGTTAATTGACTACTCTGTAATTAAATATTTTTTTTTTTTTTTTTTTTTTTAAGTAAACTGGGAATTCTCGTAAAGTAATTAATCAATTAATTTAACCTTAGAACATGGGTTTTACCATATCTGATAATTTTACCAATACTTATCACATTCTCTTGTCAGATCAAAAAAAAACCTAATACTTTCTCTCTCTCTCTCTCTCTCTCCTTTTTCTCTTGTTCCGCCTCTTCTCTCCTCCCCATATTTATTTTGTTCGGTATGATAAATCTCCGACCATGGTTGTTTGTTTCTCCTCGGTCTCCCGTCTCTGCCCGTGATCTTAAGGTGGAGTTTCTCGTCGTCGTCCCCTATCTCTCTCCTCCTCTTATGGCTTTCGAATTCGGGTGAATTTTTGCTGCTGCTGGTGTGTAATACAGTCATGGTCCCCGATGGCTGTTACTAGTTTGTTACTGCGGTAAAATATGTAAATGCTATGTATTGAGTATTGACCTAAGGTTAAAGAAAATGTTAAGTGTTACTTTGAACAGATGAGTGAAATCAATAGTAGTATTGAGAAAATGCGACCATTCATTTTTGTGTGGTTTTACAAAGTGATGCATGCATCAACATATTTTGTTTGTGGTCTTGACATATGATATGTGTGTGGCTTAGCCCGGAGATTTAATTTAGTTATATGTACTATTAGTGACATCAGCTTAGGCAGTTACCCGTTTCGGATTCTCGATCATAGACTGTTGTGTCGAATTCCTCAACGGCCATTACAATGCAACACAATTATATCTAGCAGATTAAAATGCGCATGCACTTGTGAGTGGTGATAACGTTTAGCTCTACATTATTAATTAAAGCCACCAATATAAGTAGCTAAGCCTTGCTCATGTCGTCTTTTTTTAAGTGCACTGTTGCGCATTTGATAGGGATCAATGAGCTGGTGCTGTGTCCTTTACCATAAACTTAATCCATGCATCTTTGCTTGTTAATTACCTAATGTGGAAGATGCATGTTCTATTCTTTGTTAGAGGAAAAGGCAATCTAACACATGGTGTTAGTTGCTAAGGTCTCTTGTGTGATGGTCTCACTAGCTATAAACTAAATTTTATACCAGCTAATTGCTTTCTAGTAGAAGATCAGACGTGCCGCTTTCTACTAAATTTGATGGTCCTTTCATTTCCGATAGTTTGAATGAGACAATGCTGCATAACTCTAACTTGATCGATCTTGTTACTAGCCAATGTTATTCTCGATCAATATCGTTTCTATGTAGCCTATATGTTCACGACTATAATATGGTACGCAAGCTTATACAATTAGTTGTGTTGTTACGAGATCGATGAGGTAGTTGATGGGTACTTGTAATGTCGAAATCAGTAGTAAAAGGGCTAATGCATTGGGCAAGTCTTTGGGTTGTATTGTCAGGATTGTCAAATGCATTGATTTTTAGGTAAATGGTGGTAGCTAAGATATTACTCCATTAGCTTGTTGCACAAAATGACTTTGCCCATTTTGCCCTCCTTCAAGTCTACCACCCATTCAATATTTCAATGATGCATCCGCCCCGCAATTATTCGTATAGCCCTGGTAGTGTGAAGCTTTTTCTTCCCTTTTATTAGACACAAGATTCTTCCATTTTTAATAATTACAATATTGACCCCATCCATCTCCTCCGCCCTTTTTTTTTTACTTGGAAAACCGGTAAAAGTCGAGATTCACTGTCTATTATTCAAAATGTAATCGACTTGCGAAAAGAATCATGACTATACAAATTGTACAAAGAATCTTACTCTTCCACCAAAAAAAGAAGAATTTTACACGGTACGAGTATTCGAGCTGTGGGCAAGCAGCCAAGTATTAGACCACAAATTAAAGTTTTTGGATTACTATGGCTTTTTCAAATGCAGTAAAGATTTAAATAAAGCAATGGTTATACAGTAGATTACATGCAACACTTGAAATGTACATAGTGTATAATGAAATGCCTCTGAAAAGTACTCCAAATGAGGTAAAAAAGATTTTTTAACAGTAACTTTTACAGCTTTTCTTGGTGCTTAAATTCTGCCCGAGATGTCTCTGTCTGCATTGGTGGATGAGCCAATCCCCATAACAAATAATTAACAATTCCGTAGTACTATTCTTTTTAGGAATATAAAAGTGATAACCTTGTCACAATTGATTGCAACGTATGTACGTAAACGTAACAATTGTAACGGTCTGTTAATAATCAAGAAAGAATTATTGTGTACCTGTTGGTCACTGTTTTGTTCAAGCTTGGCTCACATTAATATAATCACGTTTGGTTTAA
>JBBYHQ010000012.1:680081-697592 GCA_038382645.1 Spergularia azorica | reverse complement strand
GGGATTGGTACTCACTGTCTCCAAGTTTTTTTCCTTAATCTATTTGTGCTTTTCCTCTAAAAAAAAAAAAAAAAAAAAAAAAAAAAAGAGTTGTGAGTTATGACTATACAATGGGGCAGAGCGATGGAGGTGGGGGGCTCCGCCTCCACTTCAATTTATGGTCATAAATCGTTCATCACTTATGAGCCCTTA
Organism: Spergularia azorica; assembly: GCA_038382645.1. Classification (NCBI taxonomy): domain Eukaryota; kingdom Viridiplantae; phylum Streptophyta; class Magnoliopsida; order Caryophyllales; family Caryophyllaceae; genus Spergularia; species Spergularia azorica. The sequence continues at coordinate 697,400 of JBBYHQ010000012.1, read as the reverse complement.
TCAGAATGAAATTCCAAATGTCAACCTTCCGTGATTGATACGATTGGAAAAACTGTTCGCATACTCTATGTATGATACTAGTCCTACACCATTCCTATCGCTTCTTCCCTTTTGGGTGGAATGCCCTTCATTCCATTCGCTTCTTCCCGTTTGGCCGTAAACACCGATACTCGATAAAAAAACTAAGGATAAGTTGTAACTAAAACAAAAATAATATTACAGTATTAGAAAAACAGTAGTTTTAACTTTTAACTCCACATCTTAGTACAATTTCTTTTTCTGTCGGACGTCGGTCAGCGTCCAAGTTGCCGGCGCACCGACGTTTCTTTCGCACAAAAGTTTACGACCATTTTTGGACTGATTTGACTAAATGTATCACCATAAAAGAAAATACTACATAAAATATTAATTCTGATGAGTCAGTCCAAATTCAAGAGTGTACGGGAACTTTCTCCCATGCTATCAAGCAACAACACCGCCTTCATAATCACAAAATAATTTGAAGTCGACTAATATGAACAGTAAATAGTAATCCAAAGCACATACAGTATAGTGTATGCTTCAAGATTGAGTATTTACAAAGGAATGCACAAAAAAAAAGGCTGCAGGTAAAAGAACTCAAAGAACAGAAACAAGTTAAGAATAAACAGATAAAAGAATTTCACTCCATTGAGGAATTTCAACACCAAAGATCCAGTGCTCCCTTACTCCTGAAGGGGCCGGTATCATATCGGAACTGCACAACACTAGGAAAGAGCGGCAAAGATGCTCCTCATGGCTCATATGTCGAAGGTGACATAAAATGGCCGTAAATCATTGACCTATAATCTGGGACTCTAGTATTCTGTACAGCTGATGGTAAATTAGCATCTCATGTAAGATTTTTACAGAGACCTAAAATAAAGAAATATGCATCAAACATTTTCCTACCAAAAAGAGGTCTATAGTGCAGAAGTATAGCCCCTCCTTCCCCTCTCAAACAACCTAATGATGAATCCGCAAGAATGAATCACAATTAGAATGTTAGTTACCCTAGTTAGCCGTTCTTTTTGGTCTTTTTCTTGGCATTTTTGCCACCGACTTCAACGATCTCTCTTTTTCGCTTGAAATTTGGAATCTGAGGCTTGTCCATGTTAGCATTGTCGTTATTATTGGTGTTGTAACCAGCAATGCTGGGTAAGGTGTATTCCCGATTTTGAAATACATCCAGAATAAAGTACTTCAACCGCCTTAGTGTGTACTCGCTCTGTAGAGTCGCACATGTAACAGTCAATTGAACGAAACTTTTGCCATAGAACTCTTCGAAAATAAAGAGATCCTGCACTTTAGTAAGGCTAGGACAGATAAGTGCGAAATACCTGGGCATCTATGTCAAGGTCTACCTCCTCTGCAGACGCCTGGAAGGCAGGATTGCTCTGAGCAACAATTTCTAAAGCCTGCTTTAGATCTTCAGCAGATAACTGCGTAAGAGCTTTTCCAAGTTCTCTTTTCTCCAAAGTCGACATTCTCCTAAAGTGACATGTATCATAATGGAAAGTTAACCACAAGGAAATTAAGAAGTACATGATTGAGTTACTTTCATGCAAGTTATTCGACAGTACAATGATAAGACAAAGACAATTAAGATGCCTCAACTAATGAAACTTCGCTAAAATGACAAATTCACTTGTTTTGCAGACCTGCACTTTTGAAGGACGAGAGTTTTTAGTTCTTCTAAGTGATCTTCAACCTCAAAGAGCTGCAGAGAGAGACAAAAAGAGGGCAGGGAATAAGAACGTTTAAGTTTTTGGTATTACATCCAACATCACAGGACTTCCATGCTTTCAAGACGTACACAACCTGAGGAGAGAGAAACTCACCTCACCGCTTACATCCTTCGCCATCCGAGCATGATTAGCTTGTCGAAGAAGTTGTTCCTCTTTAATTCTGTCTTCCTACATACACAAGTAAATATCCCAATCACTTGCCAGATTCAAGAACATTGTCTAAATACTAAATAACATCACAGGACTTCCATGCTTTCAAGACGTACACAACCTGAGGAGAGAGAAACTCACCTCACCGCTTACATCCTTCGCCATCCGAGCATGATTAGCTTGTCGAAGAAGTTGTTCCTCTTTAATTCTGTCTTCCTACATACACAAGTAAATATCCCAATCACTTGCCAGATTCAAGAACATTGTCTAAATACTAAATAGCTTGAAGCAGTTATTCAGTTGGGATTAGATCTCGGACAACGAGAAACTTGAGCAACCAAACACAACCAGTAAATTTGATATTAACCTCTATCATGACTTCTCGCAAAAGTAGGAGCCATTTCTCTTCAAATTTCACCAGTAAAGAGCTGGCTAACCCATGAGCCTTGCTCTTTTCATCATTATATTTCATAGCATTTTTCAAAATGGATCTCACATCAGTATAAATCTCCCGAACATGACTGTATCCAGTACCATCATTAATATCCATTCGCCTTATTATCGCGCTGAAATCCCTGGGCGTCCCACTGACCTACACAAAACAAGCAACAAACAGCTGTTGATCAGTGTAAAATGACAATACCAATGTCACTAATAATAAAATTACCAAAAATGTCACTAATAAATTGAACTGAAATTTAACAAGAAGTGCCAGTAATGCAGAACGCCCAGTTGATAACTGTTACCTCAGGACAATTATGTAAACCAAGATCGTTCGCATCAACACCTTTCCGCAGAATAATCTGGAAAGCAAAGAAACAGATACATAAGGCAAAAGAACCACATGGCACCAATTTTTTACTGTAGTTAAGGGACAGTAATATAAAAACTGTCACGTACTTAACATCAGATAAAAATGCAGATGGCAAGAAATTCACTAACAAAAACACAGATTGAATAGCAACATAGATAGCAACACGGCAAATATTAATAGTCCCCAAGTAACACATTTTCTTGGTTCTCTCAGACGCCTAAAATTATGCAGCAGCATAAGTAGACACCAATAAGTATCATATTAGTTTCTGAACGGGGTATATAAGTGTTGCGCTCTTCCAATTTTTAAAATTCCCTCCCTTTCTCTTCAAAATACAAAACGCCACAGTAACCACCAATTTCTCAGCATACCAATGAACCATCGTCTACAAGAAAGTAGACCTATTGAAGCAGACATAAAAAAAGAAATTTTCTCTAATTTGACCTGCTAACCAAAAACTCTGAACACAGGACCTTCTTGATGACTGAAAAGGACAATAGAATTCAGATATTTGCAACAATAACTAGGATGCATGATGGAATTAAGCAGTGGACTAACTGCTGATGTATACAGAGAATTTAGCGAAGGTACCTGATTCACTATTTTGCCAAACTGGCACATAAGCTGTTTCATGGTCTCAGAAGGAGCCGGGTTATCTTGCTGCTTCTTGATGCTAATGAGATGTCTACCTTTATCTTTGCTTTTCAAGTTCATATGTGGTTTTTTGCTATTGCTGGAGTAGTGCTCGATTTCCTGTACTTTCTGCTCTAACTGCAGGTAACAACAATTCAAATTGAATTATACAAGAAAAACATTTGTTCACCAATGTAGAATCAAAATCCCGGTTGTGATTCAACAATTTAAACGAGTCATAACATCACCATTACAAGCAAAAAAACCATGTGATCATAACACCAGAGAGGGCGCAGCTTAAGGGACAAGACGAATAGCATGATCACATAAAAATCACGACAAGCTGATAGTGAAGTACTAAGTACACAAAATAATGTGAATTCAAGTTAAGAGGAACACAGAGAAAACTAACCATGATAACCTCAGATGATAACTCATTGAAAGCATGTTGCAAACGCTGCAAATCACCATCATCCTTCGCAACTCCAGCAGTTGCAGTAGCAGGCACCTAAGACCAAAAAGCCCATTCTCTTTTTAATCGCAATCCGACAATAACAGGCTTGAAATATCGACAACTCAATCACCTTCTCTCCACAGTCCACACACTAAGCAAACACAATCTGAAGTACCCTCATTCAACCCTCTGAATTACAGACAAGCTAATTACACCAAATTGAGCTAATTTCAACCAGTAGGAAGATCAAATTAAATGTCATATCCGCAAAATTCCGAATTAGGGTTTATGACTACGTTCACAAATCACAACCTTAAACCTCAAAACTAGCCCCCAAAACCTAAAAAGTCACAATCTTCCTGTAATATACGGCCTCAAAGGCGAAAAATGTCGAAAAATCAAGCACTAATTATCCATAAACATTAGAAAATTAACATTGCTCTAAAATTATACCTTCAAATTAGAGGGATTCTCCATTTTAACTGACAATTGACCTGGGAATTCGGATGGATTAATCACCATCAAAATTCAAAAACCTGAAAAACCCAGAATTTGTAATTATTATTAACTGTAAACACCCTGCTGAAAAAATCCCAAATCAAAAAACTTGATCATAACATCAAATTCAAAAATCCCATATAATCAAATTCAAAAAAAATCCCACTAATCAGAATTAACACTTACAAAGTCCTGTAATTGTTACTGGGGTAATTTTTTAACTTATTTAACATTGCAAAATTAAATTTTGCAGAATTTTTACTGGGGTAATTCAACTTATGTAAGAGTAAATTATGAATTCGATCAAATAAACAAATCAACAAAAGAAGAGAAAGAAAGAAATACTAACCGAATTAAGAGAGCAGTTTACTGGAATTTTAAGCATTAAATCCCACGCCAAAAAAAAAAAAAAATTTGACAGAATTTCGAATTTCAATTGACAGTTTTCTTTTTCTTTTTTTTTTTTTTTTTTATTCTAATTTTCTTAAGAAAAAGTTGTTGATGGGTTCGTTAGTCAATAATCTCTAGTACTCCTCGATAACCTTTTGGGAAAAGAAATGAATTTTGGAGGTGGACGTAAATATTTGCGGGGTGACGAATAGCATGTTCTTTTTTTCGATGTTTAAAACATATTTTGGCATGTTTGGGGGCATTGAACGAAATAATCGATTAGTCGTTTTCGGTTCAAGGACACAAGGTGACCCTGTTTTTCAGGGTAAATTGGTAGGCATTCGTTCATAATCAATGTTCGGATTTGTGATTGTTAGGGTATCGGTGCCTTGTAGGGTAATTTGTCGTAGGAAGTCTATTGTTCTCATATCGAATGATCATGCAACCTAATGAGTAATTAGCTTTTAACGTTTTTAACTCTTTTTATGTACAAAAAAGACTCTCGTATTAACGAAAAGAAAATTCTATAAAGATCGACATAGTATCAAACATTGGAACACAAGGAGTCAACAAAGAGACTTTTAACCAAATGTTTTGCAACTAAGGTTTGAACCAATCTAAACTCCTGGCACTCTGATCTCAATTGTATAGATGCTCCCAAACCCATGAGTAATTTTGCGATCTCCGACCGCATCTCAACTAACATTTATCTCCTCGCATTGTTTGCAACAAGGTCGACAATATGGTAGGGAAATCGAACATCATGAGGGCGATGCAGCTCTACTGAAGTACTTCATCACCAAGACTCGTAATAGTTGAAACATGGTGGCAACGTTCATATATTCATGCTCGATTAAGGGAGTACAGTACTATGGTTACACTTCAGTTTTAGCTCATCTTCAACAATCCCCGGTACAAACTGGAAACAAAAGAAAAAATGTTTGGGAGGGCTACAATTGTTGTTAATTACAAATCTATTTTCAGAAAACAACATTACTATACACATGGATTAGCAAACATAGATGCCCTAGTTTCCGGTGTGGGCGATGCACTCCTCATTGTACACTTCATCAAGTCTTGATGTTCCGTAAACATAATCACTTTGGATGCCAGAACATTCCCTTGATCCCCTCTGGATCTGGTTCAAAGCCTAAATTTCGATAGAAATCAACAACTGCAATTCACAGCAACACGAAAAATGTTTGAGTCCAACCAATAGCTCTATGAAGAATGCTTAGAACCAAAGTATTATGGTAGTTTTAAAATTAGGCAGCGTAAAGAAACACAAGGAGCACAACACTCCAAATAAAGGAATTGGCTTGTCACTTTCGCTACAAAGAGTAAAACCACTCGAGGAGAAACAAGGCGAAATTTCATGAACCTAAAAGTAGTACCTTTTCCATCTGCAAAAAGAGTGATATTGCCGATATCCCTCTGTAAAAGAGCCCTTATAACCTTTTCAACAAGAGCCTTTCCAAGACCTTGACCCTGAACCAAATGAAACGATATATTTGATCACTTGAACACATATTGAGTCATCACACAGAATGGAAGGTCCGGCAAAGCAATCTAGGCTCATAAAACCTAACAAATGAAGATATACAGCGAACTTTTTTGCACTCAAACCGCTAACATGAACAATCTATAAGCAGTCAAATAGATTTAATGAAAGGCACCTGATGAGCACAACCATTCTACCCCACCCAAACCCCCTACCCCCATCAACCTTCAAAAGAAAGGAACGGACAACAAATACATATTATAGCCAAACCACACAACTGATGGAAAAGCACACTCATCCACAACAGCATATAAACATTAGCACTGTGATGCGTGCACCAGATGTACTTTCAAATAGACCAGAAGACATCTATCTCAGTGGCATATATCTAAATGCAAGGCAAACAACCATATACAATATCCGAAGAATAACAGAAAATCACTGCTACAATTGAAAGTGTGTTCCACAATGTCATTGCACACAGCACGTAGAACACAACACAAGATGTTGTACAGCAAAAAAATTCACTACGAAGGAACACCATATCTCCCATGAAATCCAGGACCCAGACTACTCAAATACAGATGCTGAAAAGTGATACAATAAAACAACAATGAATCAACTTCTTCATTAAAGCCAAAGTACCTGATATGATGGGTCTACAAGAACATCCCAAATGGTAGCATTGAATGCGTGGTCAGATGTAGCCCGAGCCATGCCAATGAGTCTCTTACGATCATTACCTTCTGTCAGATAACTTGTCCCAGTACACTAAGATGTCCGTCATTTATTTTACGAAAGGAACAGAAAGGCAGGAGTCAAAGTTCTGAGAAATAATCCAATGCATTTTCAAACTACCTGTTTCCGGTGACTTCTGGAATGAATGCAGTGTGGCAACCATATAGCTATTCTTCAACGCTGTAGCTAGCTTCGACATTGGTCTCCGAGGCCAACCTACCTAATAAATAAACATCGATGACGAGCACATAAGGTCTAGATTCCACCAGTTAACGTACTGTAAATAGGAGAAGAGCTTCATAGAGACCTTATCACATAATGCCTGGAGGTCATACAGGTCAATATCTCCACCTGAAGAAAATATTATTTGTTCAACAGTACCATCTGCTTGATTGCTTTCGACAAGAACAAATTCTACTGGCATTGGATCTTCTTCTTCTTCAACTGGGACTGTTGATTCAATAACTCGTGTTGTATTGTTCTTCATTATTCTGCAACAAAAAGTATTAATACAAGTGTTTCTGTTATAGTTTCATTTTGAAGGAGCATTTTACATCTCCCATCAGAGACAAACAACCCCTCAAACCAACTTTAAATATTTGAAGGAGCTATGATTTTTGCCGAATCAATGCAAATCATTTTTGTTCCGACAGCAGGAACTGAGATTACCAAGAGTTGGATAGAAAACAGAAACTCAGTAACGGAGTATACCGCTTGTTTTAGTAGTCCTACTCACACCTGAATAGAACACATAATAAAAGCTCAATGGTAGATTTACCAAGAACTGACATATGATCAGATAACAACCGAGCTGCATACAAAAAGATTCAAAACGTGGAAACAGACTGAAGTATAGCGGGCTTTCCTTTCTTCTTTATACATAAGGGAATGAAGTGGACAGGGAGCAAGAACTTGAAACTCCCTCAGGAAGTCAATGCTCTGTTGATGTTCACCCTAGTAGACTCATCTCTATGTACAGTACTCATCACCTCAGCATAATGTCACACTTTATGTGTTCACAGAGAATTTGCATATCTGAACCCATGTATAGTGGTAATGTAGTATACGGTTCATAAGGATCCACCTGACGAGGAACTAAGAACATGTGAATAAGGTAAAGCAGCACATCCAACACCGACTAGACTATGATAATGTATCCTGAAGGTATGCCGTAACAACAAGCAATTTCAATAATCAAGAACTTATTTAAAACAGCACTGGGGAAATATAAAGAAGGTAACACATCAGGTGCCATCTGCATAACAGCAAGCCATCTCAATGATCAAGAACTATAACCAATAGTCCAATACACATACCCGGATCTGATGGATTCCCAAAAGCTAGCCTTCAGCCTGCAAAGCTTAGGCTTTTCATTGTCTGCAAGGAAAAAAGATTGACTACAATTACAATTATCGTCGGTATCTTTGTTTCCTCATAAGAAATGAGAGGTCTACAAATCGTAAATAATTTAGAGCAACACAGCCCAAAGACCTCATCTTTTTATACGGCAGGAGAGTATATTCAAGAACTCACACTATGACACCTAATAACTGAATATGAACAAGCAAAAGCTGCTCTTCCAGAATCCAGCAAGTTACGTCTAAAGCATCATTTCAGCTAGCATATGCACCATACATAGTTCTCTGATGTTTGCATCATCGCAAATGAAGACATATGCATTAGGTTATACAGCTGAATGAAGATTTATACAGTTACAGCGGCACGCTATTTATCAATTTTTTCCTATATATACAATCAAACCTTCAAAACTGATGTGACTTTGCCAATTGATCAAAGCAGCTAGCAATACACAAAGTAGCAAATACCCATAAAACCTCAAAAAGACATCAAAGAGGCCGCTTTTAAACCCATGTAACGATACTTGCAGGATACTACAATACATACAGTACCTTAAGTCAAACTTTCATGGTAAATCGATGTAATCGGACTCCACCGTGGCAGCACAATCTTTCCTAAGACTATTTCTTAATACAATGCAACCCGATCGTACCCAAACTCAATCTAAAAGCTCAACCTAGTTTGCCCCTCTGCCCTAAATCATAAAGTTGCTAAATTTCCTTAAGAATTCAACCATAGAACTAAGTACAGCCATCTACATCAGACAGTTGACACTGAAACTATCCTTACTGGTTAGTTTCACTTTTTTAACTGAACACACAAAATTACCATTTACCACTGTAATTCAAATTACGCAACTAATTATACAACAACCAATCTATCTAATCACATAATTATTAGCCAACCAAAAAAAAAGATAATTAAAAAACTGGGGTTTCAAACAAATTACCTCTGAAAAAGCCAAGATGATTCAAATTAGCATCAGAAAGTTGCAGCTCAGGTTGCCTGCAGACAGCATAGGGATAAACCACAGCAAACCTGAAAAAAAAAATGCAAGACCCAGATAAAAATCCTGGTAAAAAAATTGTGCAGAAGTTGAGGGTGAGGAAGATTAATGAGGTAAAATGAAGAAAATAATAATCTTCACCTTGAAGATTGAAAAAGGGCATTGCAAGCGTGCATTTTTTTATGTGGTTGCTGTCGAAATTATGCAGAGCTGAACATGTCCAATACAAGAACAGGAACAGGAAGACTGGATAAAGGGGGCACGCTTCCGGCTTCACTTCATCCACCCGTGCTCACCTCATTTTTTCAATCCCAACTTCCCAAGTTAAGTTTACCCCCAGAGTTAATAACTGGACACGAGGCCGGAAAGTAAATTCTCATGTTTTACGGTAATAAAGATGACGTGGTGTTACGTTGATCTACTTATTTTCGTTCAAGTTTTAATCTTTCTCTAAGAGTCATGACCTGGCCAAAATTCTGGTCGGTCACACTAGGTTACTTGGTCAACGGATCATCTATTAATTCATGTCCCAAAATTTGGAGTCACAATGATTTATTTATGAGTAGTTCGTAGTATAGATCACGCGAATGAGTTCGATTGTTCAAATGGATCTCAAAATCTATTCTTTATACTTTTCACGTTATGTTTAAATTTTTTGTGGTCCATCATATGATTTGCTACTCTTCATGGATGGCCGTGATCACTTTTCCAATGCTCAAATGAATCTATAACAAGTCTCGATGTATAAAAGTGTAAAATTCTTATGATTGTTTTTAGGTACGTTTGCGAGCAACTACGATGTTCGCTCTAATTCAAAACACAAGTGTCTATCTGCTTCCAAGTTCCAACAAGGAATAAAACAAAAAAAGTATCGATATCTTATGCGTGAGAGTCTACTTAAGAGAACTAAAGATATCAACGATAATTTAAACTCGATATTTCAATACCAACAAGGCTCCGGTACCATTTAAAAGAATTGTTCCCAACCAATCATTTAAACGAATACCACTCCACTAAATCAAGGCAATAATCGATAGTTTCATACTTTTAACAAAAAAGAACCACATTTGCGAATTTTCAGATAAAATCCAAGAAATAACCTCAGTACAGTTGCACTTGCAGGACAGTAGAGACTAGAGAGTTAGATAAGAAAGCATATTTTGGGATCCAAAAAAGAAGGTGGGCAAACCCAAGAATGGCGTGAGCCTGCTTAAGTAAGGAATTTTCAGATTTTTTTCAGAAAATTAAAGCTACTGAAATATTAAGTGGTCGTTTGGTTGGCAAGAAAAATCATGGGAATTCAAAAATCCCATGAATTGAAATTTTTGGAGTTGTTTGGTTGCCTAAAATCATGGGATTTGATAATTCATGGGAATTTTCAATTCCTACAAAATGGAGGAATTGGCTTACCTAGCCCCCTCTTGGTAATTGGAAATTCCTGTGGAATTACACTTCCTACATGTAACCAAACAATTTTGAGAAATTCATGTGAATTGGTACAACCTGTGAAGTGGGACTTCATGGGTATTCGAAATTCTCGTATGCAACCAAACGACCACTAAGATTAGACATAACTTAGGTTAAACTAAACTACAAACCTAAAGTTAATGTGGTGTTAAAAAGAGGATTCTTTGTTTTGGGTGATCTGGTCAAACACCCTTAACAAAGATAGCAAAAAAGTTCACCCTCAATTATTTGTTAATCTCATCCATAAAGACATTGCATGTGTACTTTGGCACACCTTTTTCTCTACTACATTTACTCAATGATTCAATACACATACACCTTAAGCTTTTAGGCCTTACAAAATCGTATAATCGTTATCTTTTTTCGAGTTTTGCGTAGAGGTGACAAAACCCGACTCGATTCACCCTAATTTGTTGAGTAAAGATTGGCGAGCGCTCAAAATTGTTAACATAACGGTATGAGACATATAATAGGATACATAGATTTTCTTTCCTAGTGTACGTACTCTTCATTGGGACACCGACACCCTTCTCGCTTCACCTTGTAAAGTCTTACTCGAATCATACACACAAATGTTTCATCCTAACAAAACTCTGCTGACCGAGTGACGGTTTTCATGGCTTATATAAAATGACGCACTAAATACATTTACGCTCCAACACAAAATCGACACTATTTCTTAAGAGTAATATCCGTCTCTACTTTATAGTTTTTCCAAATTTTGCTATCCTCATGTTTACTAGACGTTAACCAAAATTTGAAATAGTTTTCCGAGCAATTAATTAGGATTATTATTACAAACTTATTAATTGTGAGGACAAAAAAAAGCTTCCCAAAGTGAAAGGCTATAAGCCTATACGGCTATACCTAAGAAAAAAAAGCAAAAGCAAAGATCAGTCTTCCACTCCACACAAGGAAGAAGACAGACAAAGACTGAACAAGTGCGGAAGAAAACGCAAGATTTTCTCCCTGGATTTCCTCTTCCAAAATAAAGCCATTCCAGAAAACTATAGTGTGTTTTAATGATTTATTTTTTTACTATATGATATGAAAATCATGACATTATAATATAAAGTTGTACGAATAATTATATACTAGGAGCTGAGGTTTGATCAGAAGAGAGGTTTTCCTGCTGCTTGAAAGAGCATTTTTTTGGAGAAGAAGAAAATGGTTGCAGAAGACAAAACTCAGCTCTCTTCTGCCCACATTCCTGATTCCAGACTTTGCAATACTTTCAACAACCGGTACATCTTCTTACATTTGTGTTCCTTTTGTTTTTGTTACGAATATGAAGGTGTGAATCTCGGAACAACCCCTAGGCAGGTTAAACTCGTAAACTAATTACCAAACCAAAGGGTGTGTGTAGTGCGTTACGTAGGCTTTCCCCTGCTTGTTGCCATTAACCTGAAATGGTGTAGAGAAATTTAGGAGTCTTATTGATCACTCAACATGGATATGACTTCTTTCCGAGTTCCGACTACAAGTTTGACACTTGGACACGGACCCATGTCGAATCGTTCTAACTGAGTCTGAAACCCAACCTGCAATAGACTGTTTATAACTTTATATGACAGTATATATAGCTTGTTAATTTTTCATTTTTTTACAGTATCTTCCAAGACGTTGCTGGGGACGTGACAATTGTCGTTGATGGTGAATCCTATCTCCTACACAAGGTGAAATCTTCCTTCACAAGTTTCATTTTTTTTCTTCCACAGAAACCTTCTTAGATTTCTTACTGTACTAAATTATGTTTAGCATCCTGTTTGCTGTTGTGCTACGCTCGCTGACACATTATGTTAAATGTGTGTGATTGAAGTTTCCTCTTGTTTCTCGAAGTGGGAAAATCCGAAAAATGGTAGCAGATGCCAAGGATTCGAGTTTATCCAAGTTTGAGATCCTTGATTTACCAGGGGGTCCTCAAGCATTTGAGCTTGCAGCGAAATTCTGCTACGGTATGAACTTTGAGATCACTGCAGGAAACGTTGCACACCTGCGCTGTGCTGCGGAATTCTTAGAGATGACAGAGGATTATCAGGAAGAGAACCTGATAGCGAGAACTGAGGCTTATCTAGACGAGGTTGTGGTTCACAGTATAGAGAAATCAATGGAAGTTCTGGCTGCCTGTGAGTCTTTACCTGGCATTGTAGAGCAGGTGGAGGTTCCTATAAGATGTGTGAATGCCATTGCTAGGAACGCGTGCAAAGAGCAGCTTGCATCGAGGTTCAAGCACTTGAGTTGTGATGAAGACTCAACAGAATTGAAGGATGCTTACATTGACTGGTGGGTGGAAGATCTGTCTGCACTCAGGATCGATTTCTATCAGCAGGTCATCTCGGCTATGTTAAAAGCCGAGGTTAACAGTTGTAGTATTATCGCGTCTTTGATGCATTATGCTCAGGTGTGGCTGAAAGGTATCGGAAAACTTCAGATATGGAACCCGGCAAGGCTAAGATCAGGCTGTAATAGCACGCAGGAGCATGATCAGAAGGTGATTGTGGATGCTCTTGTGAATCTTCTTCCTGCAGAAAAATCAATGCCAGTTCCTCTGACATTTCTTTTCGGATTGTTGAGGATGGCAATCATGGTGGATGCTACTGCTGCCAGTAGGCTTGAGCTGGAGAGGCGTGTTGGTTTTCGACTACAAATGGTTTCACTTGATGATATGCTCATCCCATCTGTTCACAAGGGGGATTCCTTGTTCGATGTGGACACGATTTGCAGGATATTGGAGAACTTTCTTCAACGGATGGAAGATGAAGAAGCTGAAGAATGTGGCTACGCGTCACAAGGGTCTGGTTTTCCTAGTCATGGTTCTCTACTTAAGGTTGGGCGTCTTATTGACGCTTACCTTGCAGAAATCGCGCCTGATCCTCACCTGTCTCTGCAGAAATTCACTTCTTTGGTTGAGACATTGCCTGATTACGCCCGTGTTATTGATGATGGCCTCTATAGGGCAATTGACATCTATCTAAAGGTACAAAAAACACAGGCTGAATTTTTTAGATGAATAAGATTTCGTACATTTACCTACGTATAGTGGTTTTGGTTAATCGGACTCTAAGATCGTTTTGCTTATGTGCAGGCTCATCCTGTGCTAACTGAAGATGAACGCAAGAAGCTATGCAAGTATGTGGACTGTCAAAAGCTTTCACAAGAAGCTTGCAATCACGCTGCTCAAAATGACCGACTTCCTGTACTAATGACAGTAAGAGTCCTCTACCATGAGCAGCTTCGGCTGAAGAATGCCATGTCTGGCAGTTCAGGAGAGGGGCCATTTTCACAGAAAATCAGCAGCGGGATCCCTAGCGCTGCAATGTCTCCCAGGGATACATACGCATCCCTGAGAAGAGAAAATCGAGAACTGAAGCTTGAGATATCGAGACTGAGAATGAGGCTTAATGATCTGGAGAAGGAGCAGACTTGCATGAAACAGGATATGCTGGTCAAGTCTGGGAATAGTAAGACATTCTTAACTTCACTGTCAAGGGGAATAGGAAAGATCGCGATTTTTAGTGCTCAGTCAGGGAACAAGAGGCAAAAATCAGGGAGAAAAGGGAATAAAACTGACCGTAGTCGCAGATACTCCATCTCTTAGCATATCAGCCGGAGATGTGGAGCGCAAAGGTCTCGGGATATAGAGACCGATTCAGAACCTATAAGATATGGTGATCTCCCAAAGTGTATCCCTGCTATAACTTCATGGAAATTTATGAGCTAACAACCGCGAATATCCGTGACATTCTTATGCATATTTCATGAATACATTAGCACATCAGCCATTGCCACGCTCTGGACAATCAGTCCCCCAGCATAAGGCCAGGTAACCACCATCAAAATTCAAAATGCATGATAATCGAAACACACTAGCATATGCATGTTCCATTCACCAACAATCCGTACCTTGAACTACGATCAGGAGACCTCAAAAAAAAAAAAAAAATGACAAAGCATGCTCAGATACTATACTTTATTCTGATGTCATGTACTGAAGCCACAGCCGAAAAGCTGGTACACTAGAATGCTTATCGGCTTCAGGAAATTCATCAGATCAGTGCGCTTTACAGCATAAATTTCGGTTATGTGTAGCCTCTTTCAGCATTTGGCTCAACTATGGTAAACATGTTGGCCTTTTCATTAAATTGAATGGTTCAGACACGGAACAGAGTCGTAATAAGAGTTTGACCTCATAACAAAATCACAAACTGTTTATTTCTTCATAAAAATGTTGATGTTCATCACAACACCTCTTTTGAGCTTTTCCTACTATTATAAATAACATGCCAATTAAGGTTCAGAATCTTGATTATTTAAGACCTGTGCCATTATGTAGACATCATATTGATGTTTAAGAACATGAAAAAAAAAAAAAAAAAAAACCCGGCAAAGACACAGTTTTGGGGTAAGCAAGTACTCTAGCTTGTAAAGGAAACTCGAGTAAGGCGGCCTTCATGTATGCTCACCTTCAATGCTGTCCAAACAGGCGTTTTCGTACCTACGCCAAGAATTCAGGGTGCAGTATGTCAGAATTTTACTGAAAACTACATGCTTGTTGTAATTCTGAGTCTTGTTAATATTTATTGAATAGTGTTATATTAGCTTCAAGGTGACATAACAACAGTAGGATACTATGGTGTGCACTGAACTCGAGTCTCAAACTGGCATACCTCTGGTAACTTCTGCCTGAAGGCCACCTCAAGTCGCGCATCCAGGGTATTCTCAATGACTATCTTTCCATCTTGAGATGCCAACACCACCCCTCCAGAGCTTTACATGATCAGACAAACAACATACAACAGCTTCTTAGACATAGTCATTAGCTATAAAACGGGAGAAAACTCAAGGCTGAAGAGAAAATATGCACAGCTGCTTTCGCCTACAATGTGTAAATCAAACAGTGATTCTTGAACTGCAAAAAACAAGCTTGAAGGAGAAGACGCGAGTACAATACCATGAAGGACCGTGTTGGTCTGCACCACTGCGAGGTGGAGGAAGATACACCTTATCAATGGTAATAGTTGGTGCATCCATATTTGCCTTATCAGCATATTCTCGTTTCGAGTCTTCAAGGGCAGACTCCACCACCTTACGATCCATCTCCCTGCAGCGCAACAGGACAGCTCGTTCCTTCAAGCGTAACAAGCTCTGAAGGTAGAAGATCAAGAAACTCATCAGCCTCAACAGCTTGTTGATCAACCCGTACAATTTCAGTGACACAAGACATCACATTGTACTAGCAAAATCGCTCACTAAGGTGTACCCATGACAGTATGTCGATCCAATTCTCGATGAAATTTATGTTATGGGTCATTCAGAAACAACGTCTCTATGTTTTGAACACAGAGTAAGGTTGCATACATGAAAACTACAGTCATCTAGGTATAACATTCTTACCGAAAACAAAACTAAAACTCGAAACTGGAAAGCTATATTACACTTAGAAACAACTAACAGTTTTCGCAGAAATTGGAATGCAGATCAGGCACCTGAACAATCAGGGATTGGAGAAGCTTCTTGTAAGCCTTCTTGTCCTTAGAAACGCGCAGGAGTTCCTTTAAAGCTGCCTCCTTCATGCCATTAACAAGGTCATCTTGAGCTTGAAGGAACTTTATACGCGAAGCATTCAACTGCATAGAATACTCTCTGCATTCACCCACAACCTTCAACTGTTTTTCAATCTTGTACATCACACATTGATCAAAAACCGCGAAAATTACCAGATCTTTATTATCTTTAACAAATAAATGGTTGAAATCTCTTGAATTTTACTCACATTTTCTTACGAACATTAACCTGTTTAGCCTTACGCTCGAATTCTTGCCTAAGCTTCTTCTTCTCTGCTTCAACTAATTGTAGCTTCTCAATGTTAAATTCCTATTGAAACCACGTAAATTACGTAAGTCGAGTGGTACATTGTATAATACACCGATGTAATTAACAAGTGTCATTTACGTACACTAGCAAATGTTTGCGTGATAAGACCGTCTTACACAAAAATTCAATATGATCAGTTTACCGAGATTCATTCAAGAAACACATTACTGATAATAATATGATTAGACCGTCTTACACAAAACAAGATAAGTGTAAAGTAAATGAAACAACGAAAGACGAAACGGGGGAAAGAGAGAAAAACCTCCTCGGCGGAGACAGAGATTTCGTTAGCTTTTTCCTCGGCTTCTTGTTGGATGAAGCGGACCATCTGCTGTAACTGCTTGGGTACATCGCCATCGTTCATCTTCTTCGATTATTATTATTATTAGGGTTGTTGATGATTGATGATAAAATCGATTTGACCTTTTACACAATTGCGCACAAATTTATTTGTTCTTGTATGTTAATTAATTAGATCTCTTTTTTCTCGATTTCGATCACGTTAGTGATCAACAACAATAATGTTAGGGTGTGTTCCGAATACAATGCCGATACTTCGTACTCCACTAGTTTGAATTTTTTTGTTTCCTTCTTTTTTTTTGGTGATCGACGAAGAAAAACAAAAACTAACTACTACTACTAGCTATTACATCCTCCCAAGGAGGAACG
>JBBYHQ010000012.1:647141-663584 GCA_038382645.1 Spergularia azorica | reverse complement strand
TTTCTAACGGTGTTAAGTTTCAGTTACATATTTTGGCAAAACGCAAACCTCAGGGGTACCACAGGAATTTCGGAAACCTCAGGGGTACCACAGATAAAGTCGGAAATCTCAAGGGTACCTTGGATAATATCCCAAAAAATCCATCTTTAATTTTTAGCTATTGTACTGTTAGTCTAGAAATAGATTGAAATATTGAAATGGTATTTTAACTATAATTCTGCATAAGCACTATCACAAATTTAATCAATTTGATAAGCTTCAAATTATAAAGCTACTCCATTGTTAGCTGTTTCGATCTAATCTCATGATTGATCAACCATGCATAAGTTATTATATATCATTGCTATAAGCTTTATACATTCATTGCATACCATATTAATGGCCAAAAAACAAACTCCTAAAGTATTGTACTCCCACCAAAACGTACCTATATACTTAGTATCTACTACTACCGCATTATTGATCTAGTTGACATGAGATTTAATTAGCGCTACGACTAACACGGACTTTAATAATTTGATGAATTCAAGAGCAGGGAAATGCAAATCTTGATGTGCCTAATCCCACTTTCGTCCAGACGTACTAAACGGGTAAGATGTTAAAAGAGAAACTTACTAGCAATCTAGCATATATATTCCATCTTTTGTGGGTTATTATACCATCTCATTCGTCCACTGTATGTATTTAGCAGTGTTACATCATGTACTGTACTTACCTTTCTCAATGCAACATTTCCGAGTTCGTGGGATTTGGTCTTGACTTTATCACTTTTTTATTCATATCAAATCTAGTGATAAATCTAGTAATTTGGCACATATTTATTACATTCAGTCAACACATAGCAGAATGTCATTTTTCGTACCCGTACCGTAAAAGTTCTATATCATTTCATGAATATAATCAAATTGTAGTATTACTCTCCCCTTTTACGATATCACGTTGTTCAAGAATATTTGATACTCCTAAAACATAAGTTTAAGCTTAAGTACAAACTATTAAGACTCTGTTTGATACATACAACTTAATAAAGTAGTTCTCAAAGCAGTTTAGAGTCATTCAAATCAAATCAGATCATATCAGAATTGCTCGAATAACAATCAATGAATTTGGTCCATTACTGATACTAATTCGTTGAAATTCAATCAATTTTTCAACTAATTCAGATCATATCAGTTCAAAATCATTCAAATCAGATAAGATCAGATCAGGAGCAATAAAACCAGATCAGTAAGATGCAGTTCTATCAAACAAAGTCTAAGATTCTCACTTATAATACAAAATATGAGATCTCATTCATTATTGTAGGCTAATATCACTTACTCCCTCCGTGCCAGTTCAAACGCCCCAGGTAAAAAACGATCCCATATTAGAAAGGGTGTACACACTACTCGATTTATCAAAGTTCCAAAAAAATTGCATGACAAGTTAGAGAAAACTCTAATCTAATTCGCTATATAATTTTTTTGACACTTTGATGAACCGATTAGTGTGTACACCCTCCTCAACACGGAGGGTATTTTGGGGATGGGGCGTTTGAACTGGGACGGAGGGTGTATGTGTTTATGAAATTAAAAAATTTTGTTTTGCAAATATTGACTAAATTCGGTAGATTGATACTCCCTCCTTCTCAAAATATATGTCTTACTTATATTTCGAGACATTTCTTTGACCTTCGACATCTCTCAGAATATTAGGGTAAAAGTTATGAAATTATAATCTTGTGAAAGTAGATTTCACAACGAATCCAATGGTATAATTTTGACAAAATATTTTTTTGTGAAATTGAAAGTCAAAACTTGTCTCATAATTTATAAACGTCATATATATATATATATATATATATATATATATATATTGAAATGGAGGGAGTATTTAAAAAAATAAAAAAATGGGAGGAGGGAGTAAAAGGTAATTTTTGTGTGAAAAATTCAACGTGGACCAGTGGTCAAGTGGACGCGTATTGACCGGGATGGCTTAATTGTAATTAATCATTTCGGATGATCATTGTCAGTTTGATTAAGACATTACTAATTTAGTGGATCTCGATTACTATTGGTTGACTAAAATTAAAATAATTAAATTAAATTTCGTAGAGGGTTACGCTTACAGGTGACGTCAGAAGACCTACGTCATCTTTCTGGTGGAAAATGGGTATTGTCTACATACATGGTATTTTCTGATTGGATCTGTATTATTCTAACCCTATTTTTTTGTCTTCTACTAATGGCTATTATTGTAACTGATTTTGCATCGAAATGTTTACTTAGAAGTACAAATGAAATGGTGTAATTGACTAGAAGTACAAATGAATAGAAAATCCGATTTAGTAATTGTACTATCGTTTCGTTAGCTAGCCAGCAAAAATGCAGTTTTTTTTAAAACAATGGAAATGTAGGCGGCAATAACTACTTGTTACAAACATCGTCTCATAAAAGACGGTCTCTCAATAATTTATTGAGAGACCATTATACTGTGTTACAAAGTGACTCTTTTTACATTGCTTGTAACCATGATATTACTTTTAGTGATCGTATTAATTTACAATTATAAATCACATTATCAATGATTTTGGAGGATACCATCATATAAAATTAGCTAAAATTTATAAAGTAACCCCTTTGCAAATCTTAGATTAAGTGTCGAAGGTACTTAACTAAAATGATTACCAAAAGTAGTATAATGGTCACTAATTATACAAACGGGGTCACGATGTAAATAACATGGTTGGTCTTTCAATAAATTATTAAGAGACGGTCTCCCACAAGACCTGAATGGGTCACATATCGGAGATGGAGGATTTGGAAAATAATTACATAGCCTAAGAGATTGTATATTTTCTGTTCAACTTTTATTATATATGGTACATCAGCAATTCATTGGATATTGAAACTTTTGTATGGTCCACCTTAAAAAACAATGAATCCAGTTTATAATAATAGAAATCGAACCAAACTCAATAGATTAAGAGCTAATCAAATCATATGAGGTCTCACAAGTCACAGCATCAATTCAATAAAATTAGTGTAGAAGTTCTTGGGTGTTAATCGACATAAATTTAATATTATATTTCGTCTTCATCTATTGAAAAAAATATTCACATAATATTAGCTTATTTTCTCTCAATAATCCCGGTGCAAATAAATTAATCAATTCAAATTTATATACAGGTACAATCGAATCAGGTTGAATAAAAAAAGATGTAGATGAATTATACATGACCTTATTCAGTAGAAATAAGTATGAGTATATATATGTGTTTCAAAAAAAATCATTAGATGTGTAGTTTTTTTTTTTTTTTTTTTTTGAAAAATAGGCGTTAATAGATAGAAAACCAAGTTGAAATCATTTCCCACATCCTTAAAAAATTTATTGAGCACATTATATATGTTAACCATGGTATAGGTGATAGGATTTGCTAGCAAGCTCTTAGAACCATATATGTCGATCTGATCATGTTTTGGGGCTAACAAAGTTATCAGATTCCCCTCGATAAAGGGTACAATATTACCATCTGGAATATTTGTAAAATCCTGTTACCAATGACACTCGATTGAGCCGTCATGAGACTCAAAAAGTGTAACCATATATATTAAGGTTTTGAGTTTGATCCTTGAGCGTGCATCAATGTGAAAACAAGTTCAGGAAGTTTTACGCCCCATCTAGTCCTTGACTGCTAAAAATCAAGCCAAACAGAATATTTAAAAATGAGTTTTTTTTTAGAGAGAAATTCATGAGCTTCTCCTTAGCTTTGGAAATTAGTAAGTTGTGATCTTCACATGAGAAACCATTTTTGAAATCCATGAATAGGCATAACTTGTTTCATTTTCTTCAAGATGGAATAGGAACAATTACTTTGAAGCTACATTTGCAACCTATTTATCTTATAAGAAGAAGAAAAAAAACGAAAACTCGATCAAAACAGACAGTAACATCGAACTCCCTTCATCCGTTAGGCAAAAATACAATTTAATCTCACATACATCGGCAAGCTAAACGCGTGGTTATTTGCATTCACAAAGGTATAGCCCAAAGTTTAATTATGTAGTGACTTGAATTTATTTCTAGGTTCCTTCCATCAATTTTTCATTGAATTTGCCTTGCTAATTAAAGCTTCTTGTCTCTATCTACTCGTTCTCTTCCTCCTCTTTCCAATATATATCTATATATATATATATATAGGGGCTCTATCCAGTGAGAAGTGATAATTTGGTGAGAAATGAGAAGTAATAACTGCAGTAACTAAACTGCATAACTCTAGTGGTAACTCCACTAACTATAACTCTACCTCCAGTCACTTAACTGTAGTAATTAAATTGCCTAACTCTAGTGAGTTAACTACATAAAGTAAATTGTCTAACTCCAATATTATTAGTAACTCCACCAAATTCAAAGAAAATTAATTAACTCTAACGTAACTCTACTAATTAAAACACGTAATTACAACTTAACTCCATTAACTAAAAGACGTAACTCGAACTTAACTCCACCAACTAAAACACGTAACTCCAACTTAACTCCACCAACTAAAACACGTAACTCTAACGTAAATCCACTAACTAAAACACGTAACTCTAACTTAACTTCACCAACTAAAACACGTAACTCCAACTTAACTCCACTAACTAAACCATGTAACTCCAACTTAACTCTACTAACTAAAACACGTAACTCTATTAATTAACTCATAACTCCAACTTAACTCCATAATTAAAACCCGTAACTCTAATTTCCAAAATAACTTTAATTGGTAAAACACCTAACTTCATTTCTATTTCTAGTTTATTTTAACAAAAATTCCCCTTTTATCATTTTCTATCTCCTCCCCTCTCCCCTACCCTTCCCCCTCACAGCCACCCACACAGCCACCCATACAACCACCAACAACCTCACGCACCACCACCTTACACGGCGCCACCACCAGCACTGTGTTCACCTTCAGACGACGAGTAGAAGCCCTCTACCCCGCGACACTTCTACCACCGTATCACCGCCCATTTCCCCTCTCTCACTTGTTCTCTCAATCAAAGGCGGCGAAAATGAGGGGATGCAGCGGCAATCAGTGCGAGAACGTGAGGTGAATACGACGAAGGTATGTATCGACGACGGGGAGTAAAGGCGGCCGCTAGATCTGGAAAATGAGCGCGAAAAAAAGGGAGGGAGAAGGCGTTTTGGCGGTGGAATGGTATACGACGGAGGTTGAGGATGGCCGACGAAGCCTCGCGGCGGTCGTGCGAGTCGGCCGGTGGTGGTTTAGCCGTCGAGGGTTGTTGCCGGTGTAGACGGCGGCGGTGGTGGGCGGCGCGGGGGTAGGCCGTGGAGAGAGGGAGGGGGAATGGGAGGAGAGAGAAAATGTGAGTGATTTTTGGGGTTTGGGTTTGGGTTTATTTTTCCTTTTATTTAAGTTTTAATCTACACCTTTGATCTAGGTAAGATGGACGGATGAGATCACTTCTTATTTCTCACGAAATTAATACTTCTCATTTGTTAAATTTCCTATATATATATACTCATCATGGTCCCTCACTTCATCACCACTACTACACTTCAAACAATAATACACATTATCTATACATAGACACTTACTAATTCTAGAGAGAAAACGACCTAGCTAGAGAGAGAAATCCATTACAAAAATGCAAGTCATGAACAAACTTGAACAACAAGATTCCACTTCTCAAAATCTTCAAGTTGAAGTTAGGAAGCTCATAGATTGTTTGGAAAGTGGCAAAAAATCAGCTCATATGATGAGAAGCCTCATTCTTCAAACTAACCCAAAAGTCAAAATGGAGTATAATGATGATCAACATCAAGATTATCACAACAAAGCATTATTAGATCATCATTGTATGGTGTGTTTGGACACTTATGCTAGCTCACTATCCATGCTCAAGGCCTTTGATTTTGATGGGGTTTTCGCCCGCAAGCGGAAACAAAAACATTTGGATGATGTTGATCCCTATGGAGAATTTGCTGATGATCAAGGATCTCCCATTGTCAATGGTAGAAAAGAATGCTTCAAAAGGAGGTATATAATAAACTTCTTACATATATATCGTACGTTATTCAATACTTAATTTTGCCACACCATATTTTATGTAAATTATTTGTTCATTTCTATTCACATGTAACAGTAATCATGATGATGTAAAATTTCCAGGAAGTTTGGAGATTCTTTAAGAGTAGAGGAAGTAACACATTTGAAAGATGATGGCTTTTCTTGGAGGAAATATGGCCAGAAATTGATTCTTAATAGTCACCACCCAAGGTAGTTTTTTTTTTTTTTCTCTCTTTTCATTTTAAAAAAGAAGTATCCAAAATAAGAAGAAAAAAAATAATCAATTCTATACCTTCTCATAATTGTTTTGCCTGCTCTAATAAGGCGAAAATAATCATCATTTCAATGTTATGTTTTTACTTATTGAAAAGAGTGGAAATGATACTCCATCTATCAATCAAGACAACTCTTTCTTTCTATTGAGACAACTTAGATCAATATCTATCAATAGACACAAACTACAACAAAAATAGTATATTTTAATTCCAAATAAGTTGCAAACCTTTTTTTAGTGAGTAGTTGTTACAGTCTGGATTGTTCTTAACGTTGACATTTATGTTGAATCTCATCAGGTATATATAGATCATCATATTCCTATGAGAGAAATTGATCTATATTCAAAAGTTAAGTTATGTCTTTTCCATTAATATCCTTTGCTACCAACATTCAAAACCACACTATATCTCAAAATAAAATTTAATTATTCTCTCATTTTTATGTTTGCAATTTGTACATGGTGCGACATCGATCAATTTGAAGGTTAATCGTTTGATGACCTAATTAACATATTTGTAGAGACTTAATAAGTTTTCTCGGAATTTAATTATGGATGCAGGCATTACTATAGATGCACACACAAGAATGACCAAAAATGTGAAGCAACCAAACAAGTGCAACAAGTTTCAGATAAACCCATCAGATACAAAGTCATGTACCATGGTAATCACACTTGTAACAACTTCCACATGATTGATTCGTTCATGATCGACTCCACAGGAGTTCACCCATCCGCCTTTGTCTTGAATTTCGACGGGACGAACCAGGTTAACCCTATGTTGTTTCCATCATCAACATTCCCTCATTATGCGGGTGTTGATAATAACCAAGTTAACGAAAACTCACCCTCAGTATCCTCGAACTACCTATCGGTTTCGCAAAAGACTACGATAAATGGGATATCATCAAACCCGGTTCGTGATGAGAGTAATGAAGACGTTTCCGTAGCTCAGAGTGATTTCTCTACTGCTACCTTAGATATCGAAGAAGATTACAGCTTTATCTTGGCCGATTTTTCTGACATGTTGCCAATTTTCTGAATTTGAACTTAATTCATGATGGACATAATCAAGCTAAGGTAATTAGATAATTTTGTTGTAAATCTGAAAATATCTCAAATGAGCTCGTGACAATTCAGTTTCTTCTACGAAATTTACATTCTTGTACATCGCGACCTAATTAACCTTTTGAAATTCTGCTATCACTCTTCGACCTAATAAGTAAATCGAATTTTTTGTGGAAACCCCGAGGCATATTATGGGGTTGGAGCTATATATTAAAGCCAAAAATATATGCATGGTCGACCGGTTCCATTTAAAAGCGAACACTAGCCTCAATGAGTGACATGTGTTGAAAGATTAAAGGTTTTTCCTAATAGAGGAATCAACTCTCATTTCCAACAAAAATCCACAGCCGCATGCTACTAATTAATTAGACATAATTCGTTTTGATTATAGCATTGTAAACAAAGGATTGTTCAACTCACTTGTCCTAAAGTATTTGATATATTGATACATGATGGCTGCTCTCTAATCAAATTAATGATACTGCCTACTCACAAATCACTAATCGCAGAGCATATGCAGCTGAATTATTATTCATGTTTTGGCCCATGAGTCAGAGTTGGAACTAGGGTGTGGCCTATCGATCTATCGTAATAATAACGGCTCACATCGAATTTCTGAAGTGCCAACTATAAATATCATATATTCGTATATTCAAACCAAACGTAACAGAAATGAATGAAATAAAATTAAAGGAGTGTAAATTTGAGTTTTTTCCTATATTATCTTATGTTAAATTTCACCTAGCGCGACCTTGTACATCCTAATTCTATCCATGCGGGCTGAGCAATTGTATGTACGTACATGCAGTGCACAAAAAAAAAAGGGAGTTTATTTTCAACTCTAGGGGATCCAAATCCCACAAAAAGATATGAGTTTGTAATTTTGCCGGACCAAACAAAATTCTCACTGTGTGCTTCTATATATAACCATTATGCACGCACCATACACTGATGAGCTTTTCTCTATCAAATATAGTGAACTGAATTGAATTTTAATTTTTTTTTTCATTTTTAACAATTTTTCCTCTTTTCAGAGACTGAAACTCCGCAAGAACATGACAAAATTTAAGTTTAATAATTAGTTCTAGGTTTATTATCTGTATGTAGTTGCCTCGAGTATAATACGCATTTTCGTTAGTTAATTAGATACTTGGATAAAGATTCATGGCAATTAGATGGATTTTTATAACGTGTGCCCATAGGGCACATGATAAAACTTCAATTATTTCCTTAATTAAGTGAAGTTTTATCATGTGCCCGATGGGCACACGTTAGAAAACCCGTAATATGATTAGGTGTTCTTTCGTAACATAATTCACACGGCTAGTTGGTGCCTCTTTCCTAAATATTTTTTTTTGCACTATTTTTAATTTTTTGGGTGGCATCATACAAACATCGTAAGCATGAACATGTCATCATCTCTTAATTTTTTATATGAAAACTACGAGTGTATGTTATTGTTTCTCAATTTATGCATTTAGGTGAAAACAATGGGCAGATATTCGCTTTCGAGTTCAATATGAATGCACTTAATTCATTATGCTTTATTGCTTTACAATTCTCTTCCATTTGATAGAAATTTTTCTTGATTGTGAGACGGTTTTATAACAGACTTTGTCTTTTTCCCGAGCTAACTGAAACTTTTCCTACCGAATATCAAACTACATACGTTATTATAACGGTATCTTACGATGATTATGGATTCTTCATAACCTTTAAACATATCATGCTTTGGTAAACTCGATATAGACTTGCATGGGTGTAGCTCAGTTGGTACTCGGGTGGTGAAGGGTTTGCAAACGTCCCGGGTTCAATCCTTGGCAGCCGCAGTGTGGGAATTTTATCCTTCCAATGTGGCGGGTGGTTCCTTGTGGGCACCAAGGGAGCCCACCACCTAGGAGGCCGCTGAGTACCATGACTTACCTCCTCCACGATGCTCGTCGGGTCGGGCGGTGGGGCCCCTGGGAGAGAGGGTTTCGCCTTTTTGCAAACTTGATATAGAGCTACTAGTCTGTCTTCGATGTCATGATTGATCAACCATGCATAAGTTATTATACATCATTGCTAGCTGTCTTAGCTTGACTCATTCATGGCATTCATACTATGTGGCCTATTTTTGAAAGATAGTACTTATTAGAACTAACATTATCTTAATACAAGTAGTAGTTAGTTACCTTGATTACACCAGGAAGGTTCAATTTCAGTGAGAACTGTGGATATATAATAGTTTTCAAGTCTAAGTCCAACAACGTAACTGTCCCTTCCACGGTCCAGCCGCCCAAGGCAAATGGGAAACCTTATGTTCACACATCACAATCTATCACTTCCCTAATTACCTCTACTTTATCGATCATATATGACACGAGACTCAAATCAGTTAACTGGAGTTACTGATAAGTAATATACTAGTATAGGTTTTCATAAATTTGAGTACACTAAAATGCGGAATTCATATTTATTTATCAACTTATATATAACAATAGTATGGAGTATGTCATGTACAACTAATTAACTCACGTGTAAATAATTAAACAGAAGTCATATACGAAGTATGTATATATGATATATAACAAAATGAAAATGATTCATTTCACTGTTTCCTTTATGATAAAAGGTAGCCATTTGAAAGAAAAATAATTTAATAGTGGTCGATCACTCGATCGAAAAGTAATTTTTTTGAAAATGATATATATAAGACATAAACAAATATAGAGTACAGTTATGCCATTTCATTCGTCCACGGTCTTTGGTATTGCATCATACTTAACTTTCTCAAAGCATCACTTCCGAGTCCTACAACTAGGTGTTGACATCACTTTCTTATTCAAACAAAGTAAATCTAGAGAAAATTCTAATGATTTGGCTCATGGTACATTTGGTCAAGGCACGTCATATTATTAGTACCCGTAAAATTAATAAATTACACTCCCTACGGTAATCATCGTAGTTTATAATTCTATAATTTTTATTGATTTGCATTTTTCATCATCACGTTGAATAATATAGATACCATAAAATCGTGTAAAATAAAATGTAGAGAACTAGTAGGGTTATATCGTTTCATAAAACATATTGAGCATTATGCTTCTCTTATACACTAATTTATGGGAGCTCACATTTGAGGAATTAAACCAAGTTGATGTCGGTTTTCTCTGTTCTTAAGCTGTAATCACTTAATTATTTCAATATGAATGAGAATTTCAAACCAAATATCGTCAACTGTCCAAAAAGATGGAGAGAGTACGTATTTGAAGAATAGTGTCTAGCTAGTGGACAAGTTGAAAGGAGTGGTATTAATTAAACGTTCAAGTTAATACAGACAATTGGGCATTAATCAAACGACATATGCCCTTAAAAGAGCAAAAACCACATTATTAGCCTTCCCCTATGGTCAACTTATAGGCCTAATAAGGCAAAATTCATGATTTAGACGACTAACCAAGTAACCATCATCATACATTGTTCTTTCAAACTCTAGATAGTCAAGATTGCAATTGACCAAGTTGAGAATACTTCTTGATGAGGAACAAATCCTACACTTCATCATTCTCATCACGATATCAATGTCATGTAGCATTGAAATTCTCTTGTATAAATAGCTAGGAGCGCGCCTAGCGCGCGGGAAATACTCGCTCCTTGAGTTTACTTGTATGTAGTTAATTAGACGAGTCAATAATACTATAAATACAAGAAAAGTGGTACCTTTTTAAACTCGTTTGGAAGATCATAACTAGGCTATCGAAATTAATACCACGTAGTAATAATAACAATGCGTATAGATCTCGGAGCAAAAACTATGCCTATAGACTTTTCTTATAAGAATGAGACAAGATATTATAATATATATATAAAATAATTAGAAGGAGAAAAGATGATAAGAGGGAGGGAGTAAATGGGAATTTTGGGGTAAAAATTTCAACGTGGACTAGTGGCCAAGTAGACGCGTATTGAACGGAAGGGTATATCTGTAAATCACTGATTTTGGATAACCATCGTCGTCAGATTAAGACATTAGATTAGTCTGAGTTAAGCTAAGTGGGGTCTCGATCTCTAATTGGTTGACTAAAATTACAATAATTCCATAAAAAAATGTATGAAGGACTACGCTTCTGGGGTGACGTCATCAGGCATACGTCATCTCCCTGGTAGAAAATGCCCAAAATGGTATCAAACAGGCTACGATATGGTATCTTCTAATTTTGTTACTGTTGCATGGAAACGGGCTTAGATTCTCCTTTTGAGTTTTGTAAATCATTTACTATAGGAGTATATCATAAAAAGAATGAATATTTCAATACAATAAAAAAAATAGTACTTGTTTGGATTGTTAAGAGAAATAGTTAGATCCATCATATTACGAGTCTGACTATTGTGATTGGACTACAAAGTATATATAACGAATTAAGAGACTATCATAATAATGAAAAGAAATTCTGCTTCAAATTGTGTATCTAGTGGTCAAGTCTCACAAATAAAGTCAACTAGTCCACTAGTAATGGTTCAACAAAGACATCGCGACCCCTGCGTTGGTGAACATAAACTTAGCTTATAATTAAATTGAATCACGACAAATCAATAATTGTTGGCGGTTTAACAAGTACCCCTCCACTTACTTCACCCCTAAACTTAATAGTGTTTCATTAAGTTTTAAGATTAGCTTATAATTAAATTGAATCACGACAAACGAATAATTGTTAGCGCCTTAATAGTGTTTCATTAAGTTTTAAGATTGAATCTTTCAATCTTTATATGTTAACAGCGTTTTGTACAATGAGATCTCCATCATTACGAATGACAATGAGCGAGACAAGTCCATCTAACACTCATTCAAACAGTTTTAAACCAACATATATGTACATTAGTCCTACGGCATCCCTCACAAAATAAAGTGAGACGATCTAATACAAGATCGATCAGTTGTTAGATACAGACCCAAACTTACCCTCTTATTGGGTCAGAGAAGATTCAAATGAATTTCAAAGCTAATTAAGACACAATCCATAGTACAATACATATAAGCTAATAATCTCACATCAGCAAATTAAACTAAGCGCGTGCGTGGTCTTTGCATTCACAAAGGTAAAAGCCCAAGCTTTAGGTAGTGACTTTTTTTTTTTTTAGGTTCCTTCATTGAATTTTCTTGCTAATTAAAGTCTCTTGTCTCTATCTACTCTTTCTCCTCACCCCCCCTCCCTCTCTCCAATATATATAAACCCATCATGGTCCCTCACTCTATCACCACTGCTACTACACTTGATAATAATACACATATACGGTGTATACACATTACTCACATACTAATTCTAGAGGGAGAAACTAGAGAGATAAACTCATTAGAAAAAAAAAATGCAAGGTATGAACAAACTTGAACAACAAGATCCCACTTCAGAAAATCTTCAAGTAGATGTTAAGAAGCTCATAGATTGTTTGGAAAGTGGCAAAAAATCAGCTCATATGATGAGAAGCCTCATTCTTCAAAATAACCCTAGAGTCAAAATGGAGAATGATTATGATGATCAACATCAAGATCAAGATCACTACAAATCAGCCTTACACCATCATTCTATTGTGTGTTTGGACACTTATGCTAGCTCACTCTCCATGCTCAAATCCTTAGACTTTGATGAAGTTTTCGCCCGAAAGCGAAAACAAGAACATTTTGATGATGTTGATCATTGCTCATCCTATGAAGAATCTGCTGATCAGGGATCTCCCATTAATGTCAACGTTAAAAGAGAATGCTTCAAAAGGAGGTATATATAAAATTTTAATTTTGTACATTATCTTCATTCAATACTTAATTGCCACTACGTACCCTATATTTTTTATTCATGAATCATCATGATAATGAAACTTGGTCATTTTGTACATTCAAATTAAACTTTCAAATGAAGAAACTGAAAATAAATATTTATTCATGATGCTTGTGCAGGAAGTTTGGAGACTCATCAAGAGAAAAGGAAGTAACACATTTGACAGATGATGGCTTTGCTTGGAGAAAATATGGCCAGAAATTGATCCTTAATTCTTATCACCCAAGGTAGCCTTTATTTTCCTTTTTTTTTTCCTAATTCTCATACATGAACTAACTATAACTAATGATCTAGATTAAACAAATAATGCAATTTCAAAAAAAATTGTTTATTTATACCTTCTCATAGTTGTTTTGCTTGATCTATTTTGGTAAAATAAGAGGACTTGCTTTTGGGCCATTTACCCTCCATTTTAGGATCTGTGTTTTTTTACTTATTGAAAAGAGTGGGAAAAATAATATGTATTTATCAAAACAATTTTAATTTTTCATATTGAGACATCTTAGACCAGTATTACTTAGCTTGTCACGTACATACGACAAAAAAAAGAATAATATTCTAATCCAAAGCAAGTTGTAAAATTTTCTAGTAGAGTAGGTGACAAAAGACAGTCTGGATCTGTTTTCAACGTTGACATTTGTATCATATCAAACTAGTTGTAACAGATCATCATATTCTATATGAAAAGAATCTAAGTTATACCTTTTCCATTATTCGAATCCATACTATCTCATCAACAAATAATCTTGTCATTTATGTTCCAAAATTGTACATGGTGTGAATTTTGATTAACTCAACCTAACAAGTTTTGTCTTGGAATTTCTTTGTGTAAGCAGGCACTACTATAGATGCACACACAAGCATGACAAAAAATGCGAAGCAACCAAACAAGTGCAACAAGTTTCAGACAAACCCATCAAATACAAAGTCATATACCATGGTAATCACACTTGTAACAACAACATTCACAAGATCGATCCTTTTACGATCGACTCCCCAGGAGTTCACCCATCCGCCTTTGTCTTAAATTTCTACGGGACGAACCAGCAGGTTAACCCTATGTTGTTTCCTACATCAACATTCCCGGATGTGGAAGTTAACTGGAACTCATCACCTTCAGTATCCTCTAATAACAATCTATCAGTTTCGCAAAATACTACGGTCACGACAACTGACGGGTTGTCATCAAGCCCGGTTTATGAGGAAAGCAGTGAACTTTCAATAGCTGAGAATTACTCTTCTAGTAATGCTACCTCAGCAAACTTGGAAGAAGACTACAGCCTTATCATGGCTGATTTTTCTGATATGTTGCCATTTTGGTGGACAAATTAATGGATAGAAAAAAAAAAAACTTTTGTATTACTAACGGGTACGTAGTAACTACGGAGTAATTCGGTTATAACTTTGTCACGTTTATTTATCGATCAGCTTGTTGGTGACAAGCTAAGAAAATTATCGACACAAAATCGTGAACTATAAGTTGAAAGCTTAGACCTATTGGCAACGCACAACTTCCTCGATCATTAAACTTTTTGAAACAAAACTACGAGCTATACTAGTTACGTTGTAAATGTGGAGATTCATGCTATATATGTTGTTCGTCGTTGTAACCAAAAAAAAAATGCTATATATGTTGAGCATAGTTTTGTACCTAGGATATTTAGAGTACAAGCTACGTGATTATTGAGTTAATCAAGTCCCAGTATATGTTCATTGTAAGACTGTCCTACGACTCTTAATAATAACAACGTATTTTCCAGGTGTTGGTACGGTGTTTCTTCGTTTATATGTAATTAATAATTTCATTGCATGTTCGTTTTGATTCTAATAAACGGTCGTAATTTGTTTGGTACTTATTAAAACTTTAATTTCAATATAGGATTTGTATTCAAATAATATACGGAGTATAATCTAATTTGATCGGAGTATAAACAGATTGTTGATCTGAATGAGTTTATGTGACAAGCCCAATTGTGATAGTACAATATATATGGAGTATGATTTTGTGCTCACTGCGGTGTGGATTCTAATGTTACAAGGCCCAAGAAAATCTCTACATTGATTTTACCTTCTGAAAAATAGAAGTCTAATGCTTGCTATAAACATTTTAGCTCATTACGATCTAAATTAAATTTGCTTTGCGTATGTTACACAATTTGTAATTGCTAGCAGCATCACACAATGTCGTAACTCGTAAGCAATAGCGCCATATCCAATATTTTACACAAACTCTATTATTTATTCTGATTATTAATTTATTGTCCAATTTTCATGGATTCAGATTCCTGTTTGCCAACCCGGCAACCCATCCATCTCATCGTCCGGATCCCTGTTTTGACTAAATATATGAACTTACACCATGATTTAATCGAAAGTGCGATGAGAAAATTTATATCTCCTCATATAATTAACGTAGCTATTGTAATATTTTCACCTCACGTAACTGATGATTGTGATAACTAGTGTTGGTAAAGATTCTTCCCTGGCACGCGCAAGTACAAATTTATGCAACATTAGAACTAGTATGTACCCTTGGAGAAGTGTTTACCAAGGTTACCAGGATCTGGAAAAGGGTTTAGCTTGGAAGGTGGGCAATGGCCGTTCGATACCTGCACTCTCTACCTCTTGGCTACCATCTGGTGATATTAAAATCAAAGATGATGCTCCCCTTGGAGGATTTCTCCAACTGTGTGTGAGCGATTTAATTGCTTTGGGCTCAAATTCTTGGGACTTACATAAGCTCAAAATTCTTTTTGAGCCTGAAACTGTTCGTCGTATGTGTTCGATTGAGCTCCCTTCTACGGGTGAACATGATTTCTGTTATTGGAGACTTACGCAAACAGGCGTTTTTTCAACAAAATCAGCCTAGCCATGCTCCTTCAGGTTGATTGTAATTCCCCGTATTTTTGAGGTCATAAAATTGTTTTTACTTTTGTTAGTAAACTTACTTTACTAGAAGGGTTTCAAAATTTTACATTGAAACGACAATTTTCAGCTATTTCGGAGAAGACGTAAACTATTTTTATTGTTTTCTAAAAAAAAAAAAAAAAAAAAAAAAAAATCAGACTTTGCACTTGTACGTGCAGCACAAGACTTTTTAAATAAATAAAAATTTAACCCTAAAAACAAAAAAAAACCTTCATTCCTTTTGATATATACGTCATTCCTCTTTCTCGCAAACCCTTTACTGCGGCTGCTGCATTTTATCGTCATTTCCGCCATCTTCAACCTCG
>JBBYHQ010000012.1:615082-638092 GCA_038382645.1 Spergularia azorica | reverse complement strand
ATATTTTCCATACCTCCCTGAGATCGACCCGTTAGCTACAATAACCCGTACGCTTGCGGTTAAATAAACTCGTAACACATACCTTAGATTTTACTCTTCTTATACGCTGACTTTTAAATACGAGTAAGAGTTTAAACTTGTAATAATGTTATTTGATACTCGATGGCTCATCCGATCTAAACTAAGTTTGTTTGCGTAACATTTATAATTGCTAGCATCATAGGTTGTTGTAAGCAATAACGTCATATCCAATATTTTACACACCCTATTATTGATTCTGAGTATTATCCAATATTGTTTTCATTGGTTCGATAAGACATCCTGTCAGCCAACCCATCTCATTATCATCATCATCATTAATTAACATTAATATACTATTGCTTCAACAATTTGTTTGACCGAAGCTTGC
Organism: Spergularia azorica; assembly: GCA_038382645.1. Taxonomy (NCBI): domain Eukaryota; kingdom Viridiplantae; phylum Streptophyta; class Magnoliopsida; order Caryophyllales; family Caryophyllaceae; genus Spergularia; species Spergularia azorica. The sequence goes on along the minus strand of JBBYHQ010000012.1, from coordinate 637,683 downwards.
TTCATCACTCATAAGAGTACTAAATATCCTTAAAGGTAAAAATAAAGTCGTACAGCGAAAACACAAAATACATGAAGTTAACTACCTCTATCATCAAACATATGAAAATTATCATAATAAACCAATAGAATTCATGATAATAATCAAACGACAAATAAAATTAATAAACCAATAAAACTTATGATAATACTTTCAATAATTGCAATTTCTATCAAAAGATTGTGAATGAGCTTATGAATTAGACGGAGTATTTTATAAGCATATTAGTATGAATTTTGTAATTGGTTTTACCATTGTGTAGTTCAAATATCTATCAATTACTCTATTTTATTTACTACTCCGTATCATTTATAATAAAATCTATCAACTTTACGAAGAAACTCTTGAGAATCGTCACCCCTTGTCAGTAATTCGATATATTTCGTCCCAGACCAAACTAACCCTAGCTAGCTAGCCTCCACGGTCGATTTACCCGAACGTGGCCATGTCGTATGTAGGTCGGGGTGGATAAGCCATGCATGGTTAGTATTGAATAGTGATCATATCGGGTTTTTTTTTTAATAATTGATCCCTAGTTCTGATCTAAACCTCTAACACACTACTAAACTTAATTGAAATATTCACATATATAGTACTCCTTTAGAGAAAGAAACAAATAGAAAGAGGGAAAAATTGAGGAAATGCAAAACATGATGAACAATTTTAAACAACTAGCCACTCCCCAAACAGTTGAGGTAAATGTGAAGATTATGAAGAAACTCATAGAAGAATTGGAAAGAGGCAAAAAATCAGCTATTATGATTAGAAACCTCATCCTTCAAAAAGTCAAAGGTTTTTCTAAGAATGAAGTAGATCATCAAGAATGCAACAAAGCACTAGATCATCATTCTATGATGGCTTTGGACACATACACTAATGCCATTTCTAAGCTCAAAGGTTGTAAATTTGATAGGGTTTTCGTCTCCGGAAGGCGAAAACTTTGTCATTTAGATGGCCAAGATGATGATATCTCTCTTAATGGTCACTCCACCATTATTGGTAGAAGACAAGACTATAAGAGGAGGTAATTAAACTCTTTTCATAGATAGCATATATATACTATTACTTAGTTTGATCTCTGATTGTAAATGATTATTTGAGCTGATGAAATGTTGTAATCATGATTATCTTGCATTGATTGTTTATGTAGGAGTTTAAAATCTGTTTATTATGATGATTTTGCAGGAAGATTGGGGAATCAAGAGAAGAGGAGGTCACACATCTGACAGAAGATGGCTTTTCTTGGAGGAAATATGGCCAGAAATTGATTTATAATTCCCATCACCCAAGGTTCATTTTTGATGAATAACTTTGATACATTATTTATATATGTTGGAATTTGCATACGTCAGTAGATTGTGCATAAAGATGATCTTAATTATATGAACGGATCGGAGTAGTAGACTTCAAAAAAAAAAAAAAATCATCTAGTCATAATTTTTTGGCATATAAGCATGCCCTATTGATCTATAGCAAACAAAAGGATGTATATGTCAGTATGTTACTATGTATACCAATGAAGTTATGAAGGTAAATGGTTTTTCGGTTCTTGAGACAACTTAAATCCAAATTAATAATGATGATATGACACGTACAGTCCGGTGAAATCATCCAAAACATCTATGAATTGAACATTTTTCAGTGGAGTTGATAAAAAGGATATAGTTTAATCAGATTTATCTCGTATAACTTTGAAATATCTTTATCATGTTCAAATGGCTATATACATTAACTACCATACATACATGTTGAAAGTGCGCCATTATATTGACAAATATGATTATATGAAGCTAATTAATAACTCTTTTGGACATTGTTGTATGTGGATATATAATGCAGGCATTACTATAGGTGCATAAACAAGAATGAACAAAATTGCCAAGCAACCAAACAAGTGCAACAAGTTTCAGACAAACCCACCAAGTACAGAGTCATTTACCATTTCAATCACACTTGCAACAACAACGCCACCCTCAAGACCTCTCTTCCATACATGATCGACGACTCCCCAAGAGATCATCCATCCACCATTGTTTTGAGTTTCGACAAGACAAACCCGATTAACCCTATTTTGTTTCCAGCATCATCAGCAGTTCCTACTGCGGTCTCTGCAGTGAACCAAAGCTACTCACCCCCTGTATCACCAATTAGGTTGTCATCAAACCATGCTTTTGAGCAGATTGTGGATGATTTCTCTGACTTGCCTGATTGGTGGATAAATTAATTTTCATATTTCTAATAGTTTGGAACATAATTTGCTTATAATTGATAAACCATAGTAAAGTATATTATTTGAGCTTGAAAAAAATAAGTGTAGCACAACAATTACTTCATTTCCTAGCATGGAGCTTTGAATGATGGAGATAGAGGACATCGAATGGAATGGCATGGCGTTGTTGATGCTTGCTACTAGTTGAATCAAGTGGAAATACATGGGGTTGTTGATCATGATGCGGAACTTTGTGTTTTCTTCGTTTGATGACTTTGATCGAGAATTATCGATTACTCCGTTTGTAGTTAAAGTTTTAAACCTTTTATACTCTACTGAATTTTTTGTTGTAATAATAATAGCGCATGGCTAATCAGTCACCGTGAACCTTGTTCCGTTTTAAGTTATTTCGCCCAAAAAAGAGAGAAGTTACACCACAATCAATCCTAAATTATGTAATCGAGAAAAAAAAACTAGCTTGTTCCCATCTAACGTTGTTTACTTGTTTGCATAATAATAAATATATGTTATTAATAGCTAGCTAGCATCACTTTGTGAGTTGGTGTTGTATGCAATATTACATCATATATAGCCCATTATGTAACAAATAATAAATAACAAGTATTAATAATTTGTCAGTATTATCCAATTTGTTCGAGGTTACTGTTTCCTGTTTTTGGGCTATGTTTGGTATGCACAATAAGCTAACTTATTTGGTCAAAGTACCTTATTTGACTCGTTTTTTAAGCTCTTTGACCAAATAAGTTGGTTTGGTAACACCACTAGCTTAAATAATAAGCTATCTTATTTAAGATGTTACCCCATGTAACTTATTTAAAAATAAGCTAGCTTATCATAATTTTATTCCTATTTTACCCTCATTTATTTACTAAATTAAAATGAAATTAAAATTAAATAATGCATTTTATGTAATTTTATATATATCAGCTCCTATATCCGCTAATTCTACCAAACACTACTATTACTATCAGTTAAAAACTTTCAGCTACTATTACAGCTATTATTTCAGCTTTCATCTACTATTTCAGCATTTAGCTACTATTTCAGCGTTCAGCTACTATTTCAGCGTTCAACTACTAATTCAGCTAGTTTTACCAAACATAGCCTTGATCATATGACAAAACGTGCTCATCAGATGATTAACAACCTTAATAATTAAGCTTCGTACTCGATCAGCAGCCTATATTATTCTTGAAACCGAAAAGATACAACAACAAGAAGACAAGAGCTATCACACTCATACAAATGAAATTGATCATCTTAATCATTTGTTAATTAGACTGCCACTACCCCAAATAAACTCATTAACTCATATGTGCCTCTTGTCATTGTTGTTATCTTGGCTTGTTTCATACGCCCGAACGCGAGATGTAATTTTAAAATCTGAGAGAAAACTCAAAATGATAGAATTATTTTCCACTTCTAGTAGATTTATTTTTCAAATTTGGGGGAGTTTAATCCAATAATATTGTGCACAAAAATTGTACTTTGCTTTAATCTTTCTTAAAAAGAAGTATGATTAACAAATACGTGCATAGGTGATAGCTCAGGTTACACAGGTTATACAGCAATTAACAGAGATGATATATATAACAGGAATAGGTGATGTTAGGAGTCTACGTGATATACCATGACTTAGTCTCCCATCAACAAGCGTATGGTTCTTTGCATTATTCCAAACAACAATTAATGACCAATGAGTAAATTAAGTCTCCTATAGAACGGTCTCAAACATACAAATTAAAGAATTATGAGACAAAAGGAAATAAGAATCACCATACTTTATTTATTTGAAAAAAATATTGAATGAATAATTCGCCCAATCATATTGATCGATATCACAACCAAAACTATATGTACGTCTGTGAGACCGTCTCATATAAGACATGCGTTGTGTTAATTTATTTAGTATACTTAGCTTGTTTCAAGGTTCCTTCCTTAAATTGTTTCATTATTGGTCCGTCGCTCACAACTTCACTTAATTTAAACAAATCCACATATAGAGGGAGAGAAATAAAAGAAATGCAAGCCATGATGAACAAAATGGAACCACAACTACAACAACCCACCTCACAAAAACTTCAAGTAGATGTGAAGATTATTATGAAGAAACTCATAGAAGAGTTGGAAAGAGGCAAAAATTCAGCTATTATGATGAGATTCCTCATTCTTACAAGATTGAAATTAGATGTTGTGGACTATAAGAATGATGTTGATCACACGGCACTAGATCATCATTGTATGATGGCTTTGGACACTTACAACAATGTCATTTCTATGCTCAATAGCTTTGATTTTGATGGAGTTTTCGTGTCCGAAAGGCGAAAATGTGATCATTTGGATGGTGTTGATGTTATGTCTCTAGATGATCATTGCACGTCCCTAGAGTCTACTGATCAGGGTTCTCCTACAACGTCCACCATTTTTTGTTAGAAGAGACCAGTACAACAATAAGAGGTAAAACTTTGGTTACTATCTATAATAAGTAATAATAATAATAATAATTGAACAATAATGTAATAATCATCATGATGATTAATTTTCTTGTTTGTTTAGGAGATTAATTGGGAACTCGAGAGAAGAAACGGTCACGCATTTGACAGATGATGGCTTTGCTTGGAGGAAATATGGGCGGAAAGTGATTCTCAATTCCATTCACCCAAGGTAATTAATTTACTACTTTACACGTAATCGATCTATAATTAAGCAAAAAATAAAAACATTTACCGAACTTTCGCTTTAAAGAAATAAATGTCTAAGATTTTGGCCCGTTGGTGAAATTTATTTGATATATTGAGAAATTGCATACAACAATGGTATTCAAAAAATTAAATTCAATCATGTCGTAGGCACCTTGTCAGAATTTAATTTTGTTATACGCAGGGCAAAATGGTACATTCCTGATTCCTATATACTTCACACAGTAGATTATGTTTAGCTCGCTACGATTTTTATACAAGATTTGCCCTTCTTAGGATTTTTCGTACATGATGAGATATACTGTATGAAGCTAATAGTAACTTTTATGACAATTGCTGCGTGTGGATGAAGGCATTACTATAGGTGCATGCACAGGAAAGATCAAAATTGTCAAGCAACCAAACAAATCCAACAAGTTTCAAATAAACCCACCAAGTACAAAGTTATCTATCATTTCGATCACACTTGCAAGATAAAGACCCTCAAGACCTCACCTTCGTCTGTGATTGACTTCCCGGGAGATCATCCATCCTCTATTGTCTTGAGTTTCGACGACCAGACCAACCATGTTAACCCTATAACGTTACCAGCATCAGCGACATTTCCTACTGAAGTCACTACTGCATTGAACCAAACCGCAATCTCGGTATCACCAACTGGGTTATCATCCAACCATGCTTCGGAGCAAATTAATGACTTTAGTCTAAAGGGTTCGGTTGAAGAAGACTACAGCTTTATCATGGATGAGTTTTCTGACTTATTGCCAGATCATTGGAAAAATAATATTGAATGATATATCAAAAACAAAATGAATTGGAACATGAATTGCTTATTAGTTAAAAGTTTTGTAAATCGAAGGATTATCCATGCATATGTTACGATGATGAACTTATCTTAGCTTAACGCTTAATTTCCATCCAATAATAATGATAAGTTCTTAAACACGTATAATAAAGCTGGTATAGTGTGATAATCCAAACTCTTAATTAATATATAGATTCCCTCTATTCGCTTTTTCAATTAATTAGCATTAGCATTTGGTTTAGTATAAGATACATCAACCAAAATGTAATCTTACATATATATACAAAAAGAACTAAAACCAGGATAATCTTGTTTAATGAAACTTGCTTGAAATATTGCCTTCAATTCGAAAGCATATATGGAGCACAGAATCAGTAGTATCTGGTGCAGGGTAGACCAACTCAAAGTCGTCAAGTTGTCACAAACTTAATATAAACAAAGTGTTAAAATGAGTAGTTAAGGTGATATGTCTTAATAATAATCAGCACAATATATAATATCGTAGGCTCGTAGTCGTAGCCATATACATAGGGTAGTTTTGACCAATTGAAACATTTTTTTTTTTTTTTTTGTACTGTGGGGTCAAGTGAACCTCTAAATTCCGAGTCCACGAGAAAAATAGGTCATAAAACAATTCAATTATAACAACAACAACAAAATGTTGTATTTCGAGTATCACCTATAAGTCTAAAAGTATAAGGATTAATAAATAAACAAGAAATTAGTTGCATGTACAGAGATTATTTACAGTAGATAAACAAACGAGTAGATTTTTGGAATTAATAAGCTAAGCTTTGGGAGAGTAGTTGGGTCAAGTCGAAAATGGGGATACTCTCACCTTCAAAAACAGGCCGGTTGGTCGATCAAATGAACCAATACGAAGTAGAAAATGAATTAATTGGTAAAAATCAGTTCGAATAATTGGGGTAAGATGTGAAAGAACCAACTCCTGGTTCTTGAGAGCGAATCAATGGTTTTTACATTAACACGCTCCTAGCTCCTTCACCCGTATGTCGTCCTCTAGGCTTGGAACTTTTTTTTATTAGATTTTACTTAACAGAGGAGGAATTCAAACTTAAGATATTGGTGGCAACGGGACTCTGATACCTTAAAAACCAACTCTAACAAAAAAATCTAGACTAATAAGAGTGTGTTTGGTAGTCGTAGCTGTTCGGGTAGCTTTTAGGTGTTGAGGTAGCTGTTAGCAGTTTGACTAGTTGTTAAATGTTAGCAGGTAGCTGTTAACTGTTGGCTGAAAAGTAGCCGTTAACATGACGTGTTTGGCACGATCACTAATTAAAATGATATATAACAGAAAATTAGAAAATCAGAAATGCTACTTGCTTTCTAAGGGAAATGCTACTTATAATAGCATTTGTCAAATGCCCCTTAAAACGCTAAATGTTACTACTTCAAATGCTAAAAACAAATGTACAACAAAACATGTCAAGTAGCATTCTGACTTGGTCAAAACGCTAAACGCGAATTTAAGAATTAAAGCTCGAAGACAAAGAGAATCGGGCTTTTCCAAAGAATTACTGCAGTTTTTCACTTTTTCTATAATTCCTGCAATCTTCACTTTACGCCACCCGACTCCCCTTTCGTCAAACTTTTACTTGGCTACCAAACATATCCTAAAAAGAGGTCGAGTTTACCGAGCAGTGAAAATAAATGCAAAGAAAATACGTAGTGGAAACTAATTTTTACATTATTTCGTGAAGAGTGAACGCAAGCAATGATGTAAGCATTTGTCGTCAGCAACGGAATCGTCACCTGTCGTCACGTGAGTACGTTTGTGGGCCGTGAAGCTCGGAACGTGCTCGGCAAAGTGGTCTGAGAAGAATATGACTATTTTTATTTTATTTATTTATTGTTTAAAACTCCATATTTTGGATTTTTGTTTTTTAATCTTACACAAAGATGCGATGCGATGCGATGCGAGGCTCCATCTTTAAAGTTTAAAGTGCGTGTCACCCCTCACTTCCCAAGCAAAAGACTACTATCACTATTGTGGCTTATTAGAGAATCGGAACCTCTCTTATATATACTCTCAGGCTCTCAGCCTCTTAATTAGGCGCGCGCATCATATATACATGGGCTGTTTCATACGGAGTATATAGGAAGTCTCATCAATATCTCACATTCTTAATTATGATTCTATATAATCAATTTAGTGAATTTACTACACTTCACGTATCTTTTTAGCAAACAATTTAACTGGAGTACTATTTTCTACGACATGGAAATTTATATGTCAATGAAACACTCGCTTTTTTTTTTTGAAAGGAGAAAACAAGAGCAGAGTGAGAGGTTGAGTGACAAGGATGACAACTTAGTTTATTTATCACAATCTTTTGATAGGTTTAAACAAATAATTAACTCAATAAATATCCGAAATATGAGTCGTGTTTCTAATTAATCAAAAGTCATCCTCGCCTATATCAATAAAGATTTCAATTCATGAATTACGTTGTGATGAAGATGACCTTAGCATCGAAATATATACGTCATGTCAAGAAACAAAATTAGTGGAAAACCATTTCATTCTAGACGATTTGACGAAAAGGTCACATGTTTGATTTTCACACTCGCCATCCTATCCTATCTTAAAATTATAATTTGATATTCAATACTTTTTTTTTTTTTTGAAATAATCTTAAAATTATAATTTGATATTCAATATTTAAACAACATGTCATATCAAAGGGGCCCTTTTGTATAACAATCACCAATAATAATATAAAAAAAAAAAAAAAAAAAAGCAAATCCCAAGCATTGGGGTTGAATTTTCTTACAAGGTTCCTTGAACTTGCCTGGTAAAAACTTAATTGTCTCTTTTTTGTATGGACATGTCCTTCTAGATATGTACTTAATGCAAATAAAGGCTTGGTCTCTCACTCTATCTTCTCCACCCACCACTTCACTAAATCTACACATCTCAAACACCAAAAATTTTAAGAGAGAAAAAATATGCAAGAAAATATCAAAATTGAAGAAAAACCCATTTTATCTCCTACACTTACCCTAGACGTGATCATGAAGAAACTTATTGATGAAATGGAGAAAGGCAAAGAATCAGCTCAGATGATCAGGAACATCCTTGATAATGATCTTCATCAACGGTCAGGATTGAAAGATGTTGGTGGTGATCAAGATTATAGCAAAGCTCTAGAAAACCACTCTATGATGGTTTTGACCTCATTTGTTACTTCCCTTTCTCTGATCAAAAGCTGTGATTTTGATCATCATGACTTGATCAAGAAGCGTAAAGTTGACCTTATGGATGATAATAATGATAATGGTGACGTACCTAATAAGATTCTCACTAATACTAGTAAGGATGGCAGAGGATGCTACAAAAGAAGGTATAATGTTCGTCTTTGTTATCAAATTCAGTTCATTTCATTTCAGTTTATTTCAGTTCAACTGATAGACGATATAGATTGTTACTCCGTATTAGTTATGACTTATCTTGTGCGCATTAATGTTATTTAAAAGAAATGAACTTAACTAGACTTGTGATTTGATGTTGCAGGAAGAGTGGTGAAGCAAGAGTAGAGGAGGTCACAAAATTAAGAGATGATGGGTTTAATTGGAGGAAATATGGGCAAAAAGTGATTCTTAATGCCAATCATCCAAGGTATTATTTAATAATGTTCATGAAAATGTTTCATAATAATTGGTGAATTTTGATCGATACTTTAGTTTTTTTTTTTTGAAAGAGGAATTTGTTCATAGATAGGAAGCCATACGGCATCTACATCGGAAACGTATAATTTCATAACACAAAACTAACAAATTCTTACTAGTGGGGTGTACTTTTGGGGCATGTCCATTTTTTGTCTTTCTATGTAATTTTGATGGGAATTTGGATTTTGGTAAACTTATATCGGAATCAAACAACTGTTGTTCTATGGATATAGTCGTGTAAATATATTAATAGTAATAATCGTATTGTTCTGATAAACTATTTTCCCTGTTTTAAAGGTAATAGTCTAATAGAGACAACACTTAATAACGAAAATATGACAGAGTATCACGCAGTGTTTGAGGTAGTAGAAAATCTATGTAAAGGGACCATGATAATATGAGAAGAGAACAAAAGAATAGGACATACTGCTTAGATTAGCCCAACTTGTACACACACAACTTCTAGAGTTTGTACACTAATTGCACATTTACACAAAAGGAGGATGATAGAATAAGACACGATTTATGTCTAAAGTTGTGGCGGTCGGATTGTCTTTTTTAAATATCTTGTAGGCTGGGTGTCATATGTTATGTATTAGATTAAATCTCGATTGAAAACGATTAAATCTATAATAGAGTATATAGATTGTTCATAATTTCTCAAATGATATGTGTATGAAATTACGGTTTCGACCCTGCTAATTGAGATTGTTATATATGTTGGCAGGAATTACTACAGATGCACACACAAATATGACCAAAAATGTCTAGCTGCAAAACAAGTGCAGCAAATTTCAGAAAATCCCACAAAATACAGGATCATATACCATGGCAATCACACTTGCAATAACAACAACATTCTCAAATTCTCTCCAATCATAATTAACGATGACTCTGCATCAGATGATCAGCACCATTCATCTGCCCATGTAATCAGCTTCAATGAGAAGAATCAGGAGAACCCTTTTCTGTTCCCTGCAGCAGACTCAGTGAAACAGGAGTACAACTCTGATCAGGCAACTTCCCAAGATCATACGGCTACAACTGGTCTGTCATCGTCAACTCTTGTTTCTGATTTGATCTCAACGGCTGAGAATTGTTACTCTTCTACTACCATCCAGGATGAAGGTGTAGAGGATTACAGCTCTATGTGGACTGACTTGGGTATGATACATGATCTGTATGTTAGTTTGTCACAAGATTAAAAAAAAAAAAAAACAGAATGATTGATTTGGGATTCTGTATTGGATCAGAGTAGCTAGCTTTAAATATTTTGTAGATTTTTTTATAAGTATATGTAAAATTAAAGCACTTGGTTAGTTTCTATATATGTAAATTAAATTTTATGCTATGATTAATGAAGAATAAGCAGAGTCTTATCTTTACACTAGTCCATTCTAATAGTATGTGATTGCAAATCGTTTCAAAATATCAAGCTTAAGGTACATAGCTGGACAGAGACACAAATTATCAATGTGTACTACATCTATGAGACTATGACATTTATAAACGATATATTTCATTACAGAATTCGATATGACTATTTACATCCCTTTATGGTTCTTCAAAACTTTTATTATATTGCGTATATACTAACTCATCATCTTCATGCATATCTCGTTAAGATATATTACGTACTGCGACTAGAAATGCGAAAAATTCTCGACAAAAGTGGGGTCATTTACCAAAACGACCATTGAAATAAAACTATTTACCAAATTGACTACACTCTAAAACTATTTACCAAAATGACAATTTTTATTCTAATATCATTTTTAGAGTGCATTTTCTCTTTATAAAAAACAAAAATAAATTAATTGACATCCAACAATATTCTAACCCAAACCCACCCCCTTACTCTTTCCTTAGTCCCCAACCCCGAGACTGCCCGCCAGCAGCCACCGCCACCGGACGGACATCCCCTCCGCCACTACCGCAACCACCCATTCTCTTCCTCCTTTAATTTTCGTCTGTCTGTTCTCCCTCCCTCACCCATTTCATGAACTTTTGCTTCCTCCTTTAAGAGTGGAGAAGAGAAGAAATGGACAAAGAGGGCATCGGAAAGTGACGTCCGGCCGGAGGTGGTGATGTGGGTGAGGTGTGTCGGGCCAGAGTGTTGTTGTGGTGGTTCCGTGGGTGAGTGGCCGTGTGGGGGTTATTGAGGAGGGAAGGAGACCCGAAGAGAGAAAATTGGGGTTTTAATTGCTCCTAACTTTTTTTTTTTTTTTTTTTTTAGTTATGAGTTATTAATTTTTTATTATTTTTAATTATTGGTTATTAATTGAAGCATAATAAATGATAAATATTTGTCATTTTGGTAAATAGTTTTAGGACATAGTCATTTTGGTAAATAGTTTTATCTCAATGATCGTTGTGGTAAATGGCCCACAAAAGTGCGTATTAGCTGAGTTCTAGAGATGTGTTAGGGAGTGCATCTCCACGGCAATTTTTTGACATACGATGAGGGCCTAACTCAGGCCCGTGTGGAGCGGTCCAAATCTGTTGCGGAAATATCAATATTATCAATTTATCATTGCCCGCCGGCCCATAAGTTTAAGGGTAGTAGGAATGGTGAATATTTTAATGTGAAAACGAATTTATGATTAAATAATTAATAGGCCTACTCGTTACTCCCTCCTACCCACTAAGAACTCCCCCTTTCATTTTGCTGTTTTCCCGGGTCATGTTTGAGGCTACTTCTAGACCAAATGACTCATTCACTTGTTGTAAAAATTAATACAAATTTTATTATGCAATGCATTCTACCAAATCCATTTGATTTTATGCAATCGGATTTTTCATTTAGTCTAGAAATAACCCTCAATATAGCCAGTTAAAATAGCAAAATAAAAGGGGGAGATCATTATGGATATGAGGGAGTATGTAATAAGAGAAATAAAAAATTGCAGTCAGCAAGGTGACGTAATCACAGTTTCGTCATATGATGGCTGGAGTGTGTAGAATAATGTGTCTGCTGATCAAATCCCATCCCCACTTCACTCTCTAGTAGCTCGCGCGTGGCTCGTGCATTTGGCATATTCACCATTTTCCTACGTGCTTTCTTCTCACTTGAGATGCCAATTTTTGAAATTCGATTCAGCAAATTGAGTAAAAATATTTGTCGAAAAATGTACCATCAGTCTAGATCTTTAATTAGTTGAAATATGATATTAGAGTCCTGTAACATATGCTTCAAATTTTAATTGTGAGCTGCCCAAATTATAGGGAGAACATTCATTATCCATACCTAAAAGATTTGAATAAGAACGTGTTAAGGTACAAAATCAATTATTGATTATGTGTAAGCCATCTATCAAATTAAATCACCATAATTCGATTAAGCTAGTTGGAATGTTTGTGTCACAACGAATCAACGATCCTAAGTGTCAAAGTGTCGTTGTCGATATCATGAGAAATTAAAGTGGAAGGACTATCTCGATATTATTGCGCGTGGTTCGTTCTTGCATTCACATTATTATTTCACAAAGGTGATAGACTGAGAATCTAAGCTAAAGTTGTAATATAGTGACACTGAATTTCTTCCAACGTTCCTTGAACTTGCTTGAACTTACCCTTTTTATTTTTGTCTATACTTAGCCCATCACTTGTATATATAAAAGCATCTTCTTGTTGGTCCGTTACTCTTAACTTCCCCCACACTATACTACTTATATATACTCCACTAAACTATATCACTAAATAGTATTTTAAGAAAACCAAGAAAAAAATGCAAGAAGTAATTAGCAAAATAGCCAAAATTGAACAACCCATTTGCCATAATAAACTCTCAAATGAAGAGATTATTAAGAAAATCATTCATGAAATGGAAATTTGCAAAAATTCAGCTCATTTTTTGAGAAACTTTGCACTTCAACATCGATCAAGATTGAATGTTGATGATCAAGAGTTTCAAACATTGTTAGATCATCATTCTTTGGTGGTCTTAAATAATATTGTTTCCTCACTTTCTATGATAAAAAGTTGTGATTTTGAGGGGTGTTTTGTTAAAAAGCGTAAAATGTCGAGTACTTTAGAGTACGAAAAGGGTAATATTAGTGATGATCATGATATTAATGGGGATATCATCATTCCTAATAAGAAGTGTCCAATCACAAAGAATAGAAGAGGATGCTACAAGAGGAGGTAATTTTATTCTATTGCTTTAAATTATCGAAAATACTATCTTCGGATATACTGTGAGATATATAACATTATAAAGCATGCATTTGGTCGTGTATATCAGCTTTCCAGCTTTGTCCCGTATGTAATATATGTTTAAAGGTCAATAACTTGTGCATGAATTCAAATGCTGCTATTAACAACGAAACTTTGTCATTATATATGGTTTTGTAGAAGGTTTGGGCAATCAAGAATAATGGAGGTCACCAAATTAAGTGATGATGGATTTGCTTGGAGGAAATATGGACAAAAACAGATTCTTAATGCCAAACATCCAAGGTACATAAAAACATTTCTAGGTTTTCAATCATACAATATACTCCCTCCTATCCAAAATGATCTCACTCTTTCGAAAACAGTTTTGGGTAGGCATGTTTGGAGGTACTTTTAGACCAAGTGAATCGTTTACTTGTTGTAAAAATTAGTACATATTTTATTCCGCATTGCATTGTACCAACTCCACTTGATTTTAAGGTAAACGAGTCTTAAATTTGGTCTATAAATAGCTCCGAACATAGCTATTTCAAAACTGAAAACGAAAGGGGGAAATTTTAGTGGGTAGGAGGGTGTAGGAGCATAGATAGCATTCATACACTTCACTTTCACCTTTTATTTCTTGTTTCTCCTCATGCATAATTGATGTGTTTGTCTTCATGGGGAAAAAAACTTTATACGTATGATGTTTTGAATATCTTTACAATTTGGTCACGTTATGCAAATGAATATCTATTTTGAATATACTTTACATTATTCTTTCCTATTATGTAAATATGACGAGAACGAATAATCTCATGTTCAATGTATATGATGATGATGATGAGTACTCCTTTCTTCCACTCCAGATACACACAATTTCACGTATCCATGTTTTATACTGCTACCCGATATTATTAGCTAGATCGAACAATCAATGTATAAAACTCGTCTTATATATACATCTTGGTCGTCTAATATATATATATATATTGTCGCATGCATGTAGTCATGTACATCTTAGTCTACTACTGTCGCATCTAATTGAACATTAATTGTTATGAAACTCGTATCGAGCTTAAGATAATTTTGTTTACAATATGGATGCAGGAATTACTACAGATGCACGCATAAGTATGATCAAAACTGTCAAGCAATTAAACAAGTGCAGAGAATTTCAGAAAATCCCACTAAGTACATGATCATGTACTATGGTAATCACACCTGCAATATTGATGATGACGACAACATGCTCAAACCCTGTCCAATAGTCATTGTTGACAATCATTCCTCAGACATTTTTGTCAGTTTCGAGAGCTCGAATCGGGCCAATAACAACCCTTCTGCTGCTGCTGGTTCTGGTGTTATGCAGGACGTGTATGATGATGATGACAGTATGAAGCCAGAAATGTCGTCAACAGTGTCAAATGAATCTTATGGGGTACTCAACCAAAATTCACCACTGTGTTCTGATCTGACGGCTACGACTGGCCAATCATCATCATCAGTCTTTGCTTTTGATCAGAGTGGTGAGATCGTCTTAGCCGTTGATGAGGAGAACAATCATTATTCAGATAATGTGGTAGCAGATTATAGTTATATCATGGCTGACTGTTCTGAGCTACTAGATTGGTTGTTTTAATTTTGTTGATAATTACTGTATCATTAATGTATTGTTAACGAATTAACGTATATAAATGTTCGTTATTATTGGAAGATTAAATTGTAAGTGTAGTAATATGTGATATTTCTTCGTAGCGAAGTTCTGATCGATCTACAAGTCGATTTGTACGTAGACAAATATAATACGCCCTCCATTTCATATGGTTCTTTACATAGAGAAAGTGGGAGACAACCAAGGTGGGTAGAGAGAGAAAGAGATTAGAATTTATCGGAGGCTCTAATTCGTTACTCTCGGCCACCGTCTTTCTTTTAAATATAAATCATCAGTTCCATCTCTTAATCGTTTTCTATAATTAGTCAGGAACTCAGGATCCATCCTCAATCCTTAAATTTGTCCGAGGCTCTAATTCATTACTCTCGGCCCGCCGTCTTTCTTTCAACACCCATATGAAAAACGTATCTTAATTAAGGAGAGTATTCGCATTAATCGGTTAATCAAAAATATAAAAAAAGTGCATGGCGAATTAGCTAAAATACTTATTTAACGAGCTTTATAAATTTTTTAGAACTTTGATTAAGCGATGAATTGAATGAGTCATATACTATCCTCAATACGGGTATTTTGGATATTAAATGTTTAAAGGAGACAGAGTAATATACTCTAGTTACCGGTTAGCTAACAAAATTTTACTTTACATGTTCGCACTGCACCAACTTCAGTCTTTGCATAGGTCAAGTAAGAGTTAACCGAGTATATTTCTTTTTTCTTATGACCTAAACATTTCTATTTTTGTATCATTATTAAAAATATATATATATATACATATATATATATATTTTTAGTTATATTGTGTTTGGATTATCTAGGAAAAAATTCTTACATGTGTACTTGAATCTGACCACTACAGAGAGAGATCGATGCATGTCATTTTTTAAGGCAGGGACCAAATACAATTCATCGCGTATCGTAGTGATCGTTCTCTTTGTCCACTTCGCCCTTCAATTTTCCTTTACTTTATTCCTCTCACAATTTTCCTTCGAAGGACCAATTAGCACTCGAAAAGTCGAAATGGACACCTAATTTCAGGGAATTCTTGTGTTTTCTTCTCTTGACTTCTAAACAAATGGTATAGACAAGAGTCGTAACTTGTAACTCGTAACTCGGAATACAAAAGTTGTAATTAACTCTCAATTTCGTAAATTATGTTAATTATATGTGCAAGACCATGTTTATATTTAGATTTATACATGTGATCCAACAGTAGTGTCTCTAACACCACTCTACAGTTTCTACTATTTGTGTCGTAGTATCAATTGAGGATATGGTCCGTTCACTCTTGAAATTGAGATAGAATGCAAGTTAATAACAGTTTGTAGGTTTCGACGTCATAGTCTAAGGAAAAAGAATTATTAATCAGTTGCGTATGGTTTTTGATAACTATATATTATTCCGGACAAACAGTATCAACCAATAGGTACAGGACTTTCAATTCTAAAGTTGATGGCAAACAAATAGTATCAGAGAAACATCGAGACACACCCTATAAACTACCTTCCAAATCATATTACATTTACAAGTAGTAGACCATACCTAGATTTCTATATATGATCTATCAATGTCTCTAACACTATTACACTATATATGTTGAAGTGCTTGAAAATAATGCTGCATGTTTTGTATAATATGATTGCTACTATGACATCCACAAATTATCTATACACCATCACATCAAATGATCTATAATCAAGTAAATATGAAGTTAAAATTAAGCAAAAACAGAAATAATAAGAGACAAGGAAAGGGAAATGGAAAGGGACACACTAGCATAGAACAAATGCTGAGTAGTAAAAATCCATCAAAATCAGGTAAGTTGGAAAGTGTTTGGAATAAGTTTGTCGTCCAAGTGTGAATGCATAGTGTGTGGATAAAGAGGTGGAAATAGGGATAGGGATAGGTCATGTACCCAACTACCCATACAGTATACAGTGTACATTATCAATCTTTTTCCAAGATTCTAGTCTATATCCTAGAAGATGGGGACTTCACTCAATCCATCCAGCTTAAAGTCGAAATTTCGTAAACTTAAAACTGTATCCGAATAATTCACATTATATTTTCCGTTTAATCAAATGGGTTATTCAGATATGACTAATGGAGTAGAACATTTGTAATTCATACCTAAAATGCTAACACTGTATGGTTGGGTACAAGATAAAGAAAGAGAGGTGTTATTCCTATAAAATTTTATGGAATTTCCTATAAAAGGTCCAGTGTACAAACCCAAATTCAGTGCGAAATTCATGCTCGTGTAAATGTATCTGGACTGTACTGGTTCTGATCAATTGTTTATTAAATGAACCCAATGTTTCATCCTTTTCCTATATTCGCTTCCAGGGTGAAATTCCAGCCCAACTTCAAATATATGAGTATTGCCTTCAAGTTTTAAAAAAAGTACTCGTAAGAAACTTGTGCTACTTCGGTTTCACGGGACTAGATTTGTCCTTCTTGCCTTATTTCGGACGTGTTTTTATTTGATTAGTGGAGTTTGGTAATGGGTTAGTACATGCTTCCGAGTATAACCACAGGAACACCCGAACTTCACCACTTCTTGCTAGATTCACTTTTACTTGTGGTTTATTGATTAATTTCTTTAAATACCTAACATTTTGTTAGAATTCCTCTCGTATATTCAGGCCAGACTTAAACAACTTAAAAAACAGAGGGCGTAGTTTTAATACTAGTATATCAATCAAATATCAGTGTGGTGTGGGTATGCAAATATCCAATCAAACATCTGTGGACCATATAATTTTACTATCCGTACAATTGAAGCCCAAAACACAGCCCATATACATTTCAGTCCATGATAAACATATGATGGGCTTTACTAACATAATCAAGCCCATATAAAACCCAAAGCATAGCTACTGAAGAAATAACCACAGGCACAGGGCCAAACAACCACAGCAACAATGTTAGACTAATGCATAACACTCTGCTTCCTACAACTCCCAAGAGGAACCCTCTCTCCAGCACAGTGCTGGTATGTCCACGGCACAAAAACTCGCCGGACGCGTTGATTAGGAAGTTTGCGTCCACCAAGAATCCTATTGCAATGGAGCTACACAAGAAGCTGGTTAGTAGGAAAACTGCTGCAGCCCCGAATTTGAGAACGTCGATCCGACCTGACTGTGAACCGAAAAATGGAGACTCGGCCATGATGTTGCTTGCCTTGTACGCATTGTTGGCTAGGGCTGCTAGTGACAATGTTATAAGGATTGTTAATGTTGCTGTTAGTATGGCCTCCATAAGAGCGTTCCTTAGACTTTGTACTGCTAGCATCTCCTTCTTATCATCACCCTGTAAAATACAATTCCATAGTAAATTATAATTTCTAATCATATTTTTTTATTATAAACTATCAACATTTACCATTTTAAATTTTCGTTATGTTCCATTGTATGATCATTATTATACCAACGTTTTAATGAACTCTTCTGATTTTGATCACTTTCAGTCGAGTTAAAGACACAATTTTTTGTTATCAAATACCAGTCGATATGCAATCGACCAAGACCATAACATCCTACATGCGATCCATAGAGTTTAGTATTTAGGTAGTTTTTGAAACAAGAAAAAAAAAAAAAGATGATCATAGGAGTCTATATATAGACAATAGCAAAATTATCTATAGCATAATCAACCGTTGTAAATTAAAGATGGCATGCAGTAAATAATATGGCTGTGTAGTAAATTTTTACATATCTGCAGTAAATTTACGATATTGGTAGTAAAATCAACATTGTTACGAATCTATTAGTAGAAAGAAATTTGAATTGATTTATTTCCAAAATCAAGTATTTTTAATTGTCTCTGTTTCCTTATAATCCATCATTTGTCAAATTATACAACAAAATTAATTGCACATTTGATTATTTTTACTACAAATTAGTCATTGACACTTTTTTTCACTTTTCTACATATAGACTCCTAATATTACAGTAGACGAGTAATCGTTTTGTAATAATAATAGTCGAAACTTACCGAGACTAAATTCGACTCCGTGAATCGAAAGCAATAATTGTTGGTAAAAATCTTGTTACCTGTTTGATGCCTTGAAGCCATTCCCTCCTCTTAAGATTGTTGATCCCAACTATGATGATAGAGGGATTGTTCTTGAAGTTGTGCCATAAAAACACATGATACCCTACAGTCAGGAATAAACTCAGGGGAACCAATATTGTATCCAAATAATTCACTGCTCCCATTTTCTGTTTTGAAGCCTCAACAAGAAATGTTGTTGATTTGTTGGTAGATGATCATTTCTTATACAACATTTACACATATGACAAATAATTAAAGTGGAGTCCTAGTCAGGATAACATGAACTTATATTTATT
Source organism: Spergularia azorica (assembly GCA_038382645.1). Taxonomy (NCBI): domain Eukaryota; kingdom Viridiplantae; phylum Streptophyta; class Magnoliopsida; order Caryophyllales; family Caryophyllaceae; genus Spergularia; species Spergularia azorica. The sequence goes on along the minus strand of JBBYHQ010000012.1, from coordinate 618,044 downwards.
TGGTTAGCTTTACATTGATGGAGAACTATAACCAATTAATCCGCAAAAAATAATCATTTAGGAAAAAGTTCGATCCATGCAACAACCTATTGGGATACAGGGCTACGACTTATTCGGAAAAAAAGTAAATGAAACGATAATAAAGAAGGTTACCACGATCTTGGCAATATTAATTCGGTAGCGTCAAAAAGTTGTGTCGTCGAATGGTCTGGCTTAGTCCATTTGTGGGTCCTGTCAGAACTGCCATTCGGTGGACAGTAGATAAGAAAGATAATCGGTATGGATCAAACGATCTGACTTTTCGGTTCAGATAAATTTTGCCCACCCCCACTAAGTATTGGAGGATTTGTTTCGCTTTTTCGCCCTCCTCAGAATGAGATTAATAATTCGAGCACTGTCATGTGTCTACATATTGTTCAAGCTTTTTAAATACTCCATACATGTTTTCTGGTAAGATGCAATCCTAGGAGATCAGATGTAACTAGGGGCAATATAATTGGGTGCAATAAGATATGTACGTCCGACTATGACCATTATGGGAGATAGTGGAATGGTATTGTGCATGAAATTGCATTTTTAGTTGCAACTTTGGCGTTATATGTTACTCGTTGCTTTTGCTTTAGTAAAAGAAAGGGACAATGTCATATAACAAGGGGCCAAGGGCCAAGGAAGAGTAATTTGTGCATAGCAAAGGTAAGGCGTCCAACACTAATACGACATGTTAAAAGTCAATATAATAGAGTAATAAACCGAAAAAACACAATAATTTAAATGATACCACCTAACAAGGATATATAGCACGGTTAAAAGAGAGAACGACTTTTAAACTCAAGGTTTAACATTGTTGCAACTTTAACGTGTAGTGAAAAGTAAAAACTAAATTTGCACAATGTATAGTTCGGTTCAATAAATCGGATATAGGAAAGAATCCGATCTAATGAACCGGACAATGAAACATGTTCAACAATTCTTCAATGTTACGGTCCGACTTTAGCGATTTGGTTTTTTACATAGAGGTTAAGATGACCTGAAAATTGTTATAGGAGAGATAAACACGTGTCCACCCGTCTCATTCCATAACCAAAGTGAAATGACGAAAATACCCTTGTCAGTCATCTCTCTCACTAGTTTGGTAACTGTACTATACTCTGTGAGTCTGTGTACATGTATATGCCTCTTTCCCAATCTCACCTCCCCCAAACCAAAAAAATAAAAAATAATAATCCTAATTAAAAAAATGAGGGAAGAAAAAAAATCCCAAAATCCGGAGAAATCCAGATTATTAGGGTTTAATCTAGGGCTTCCGACGATCAATTTTATAATCTTGATAATATTGTTGAATTCAATTGGGGAAATCGAAGGATCAATTCACGAGTACAGCAACGAGAAATTCATCCCTCAATCAAATGCTTTCTTCTTCCATGGCGGCAGCGAAGGTCTTTACGCTTCGAAGCTTCTCGATCACTCTAACTCTTCTTCTTCTTCTTCTTCTTCTTCTTCTGAGAATTCCTACCAAGGCAGGTCTTTTATCAGGTTTGTTTGTTAATTTCGTTGTTTAATTTGCTAGTGATTAGGTTTTATTATGATTAACTATGATTATTTTAGTGTTTAATTTGCTTGATGTATCGATTAATTGCTTAATTTGATGTTTTATTATGATTAATTATGATTATTTTAGTGTTTAATTTGCTTGATGTATCAATTTATTGCTTAATTTGATGTTTTTTTAATGCTAAGGAGTGATTAATTTTTGTTTTCGTTTGAATTGAGTTGGAAACAAGTTACTAAATTTAGTGAATCGGTTGAAATTTGTGTTGCTAAATCGGGATTAATTTAGTTAAATTTAGAATGAGTCGTTGTTAAGAAGTGATTAATTTAGTTTTCGGTCGAAATGAGTGGACACAGTTGGGTAAGAAGTGATCTTTAGTAGTACTCGGTTACGCGAGTGAAAGGCTGAGGATGCTGTATGACGATTTTCGATGTGGTGTAATCAGTTAATCACTTAGGCTTCCCGAAGGGCGGTGGTTTTGGTGCGAGACAGTTTTGGCATTGTGTAACTCTTAGTATTTGCTATTTGGGGCGGCGTTTTTGTTTCAAACTCGGTATCACGGTGTTAGGTCATCTCTATCTAAAGTTCCGCGTTAGTTAGAAGTTAGAAGTGGCGGTGTAAAGTCTATTGCTTTATTTGGCGTATGTAGATGGCTGGGTGATAGGGTTGGACAACCGCATTTTTTTAGGAGGAAACATCTTTTCAGTTTTCTCACTCTGGTTTCATGGTCCTTAACTTGTCAGTAGATACTCTACCAAGTACTAACTATTGTTAGTCGGACTTTGCACTAAGTTACGTCCCTCTCTATTTGAGATTGTGTTTAATCTTTAGCAACAGTCTCACTGTGACTATCGTACACGCTTATAAATCATCAATCCTTTTCTGTGCAACCTGTATACTCGTATATGTGAGAATCTATTTGGTTTAGAATCTTTAGATTTGTGCTTGGAACTTGCTTTGAGATTTGGGTTCTATTGTGGGTTGTTTGCTTTTCAGATTTGAGTCTGTTACCTTTAAGAGAACAAAGGAGTCTGCTGAAAAGCAAAATGCTATGCAGCAACTTACGAGTGCAGTGGAGGCTATCATAGTGGAGGTTAAAGACAGAGATAGGATCGGCGGTGGGTATCTTAAAACCAATGCTATCTGCTGTAACAAGACCCTTGCCAGTGAGAAGCAGTGCAAGATAGGCGAGGTGATAATACAAAAGAATCCAGATAATATCGATTGGCCTAAGCGGATCAAGATTTTCTTTGAAGGGCGTGATGAGGAGGCTAGGATGAATCTCGAGTCTGTTGAGATTAGCAGCACGGGAATGTATTATCTGTACTTTATGTACTGTGATCCCACACTAACAGGGACGACGATAACGGGAAGAACTGTGTGGAAGAATCCAGATGGTTATTTGCCTGGAAA
>JBBYHQ010000012.1:513326-614982 GCA_038382645.1 Spergularia azorica | reverse complement strand
TATATTTAATTAATATTATTTTGATTAATAATATTTAATTGCTTAAACTCTCTAAAAACAATCGGTCGTTGTGGAAGTTTAAAAAAAACCTCCTTTAATAATATAGAAGGATTAATGAAAGTGTTATTTTCACGCCTCTTTTCGACTAGTCCACCACGGTGGTATTTGACGCGTGTAGCATAAGAATGTGCGTAGTGTTGGTATTTAAGTAGGATGAAAGCTCGTGCGTTGCACGGGGCAATTAATAATGTCCTCTATTATTTTGACAAAACTATAATTGAAACTAGTTTGTATGCCCGGTTCATGTCCGGACTACCTATTTATATTGTTTATACTCGTTTCATAAAAATGTAGGTTCATTTTGTTGTAATATTATTATGGACAATATTTTACATTATTTTTTCTCCTACAGTTTTTGTCAACGGTCATATTACGCCAGTAGTATTTTATTTTCATTCCATATCCCGCCACCCGCTATACTATTTCATTTTCATTCCACTATCCCATCACTCGTCAGACTACTTCATTTTCATTTCACTCCCCTGTCACCCGTTAGTTTCATTTTCATTTCACTATCCCGTCACCCTGTATATCACATTATATTTCAACTCATTACCATAAATTAGCTTTACCATAATTAGTTAACTTATAACCATAAATTAGCTAATAATTACCAAATTATATAATTTAAATGCGCTATCCAATTAATACGTGACAAGTTTCCTCCTATGAAAGACTTGGTTTCAGGTTTAAACTAGTTTACTGTCCGAACTATGTTCGAGTTAACTTTCACAATTAAGTTATGGCATTTATGGAAGACCTATGTATATAAGAAAAAAAATCTTTAGTTAATTTTTCGGGAAGAAAATACAAAAATTATATAAGTAAGAACGTCAAGGTAAGTGCAAAATGACAATAACTGATTTTGGAAACAATATGTTATTTTTTATTGTGCGTTTGAATTGTGATGCCACATGGCATGGAAGATGGCCTAACTGAAATGAACTAGCTTTTGTTCCCGTGAAATCACGGGTCCTATTTTTGCTTCATTTCAAACAAATAACCTATTTAAAAATGAAAAAATTATTTCCTTGATAAAAAATTAGAAAATTCGGAGTTTAAATCATTTAAGACTTCATGATTAAGATTTTTGTTGGATGAATTTGTAAAAATTGAAACGTTTAGAGGTTCTTACGATATTGAAAACATAATACCAAAAAAATTAAAAGTACAATATACTCATTAAATTCAAAATCCAAAATGTACATAATTAACCAACAATTGTATAATTCGCTCATAACCACGACGATCATATTCCATGATACTAATTAAAATACAATATAGTTATATCAAACTACCACAACCAATTTATAAATCAATAGCCAAAAGACACTATCTTAATAGTTAATATCATTATTTAATAACATGCTTTCCAAGTAACCACATATTTTAATGCTAATAACTTATATTAGAAGGAAGATTAAAGACATATTGAAAATTTTATTGAAATCACATGAGATCACTTTTTAATAAATTTGGAGAATTGAGTTCAGTATATAAAACTTCATTTTTTTTGTTTGCATAGTAGTATAAATCACAAACCAAATATTGTGATCTATATTTTTTAAAGAATGCCTTGAGCGAATTTTTTTATTGTATGTACTTGATATGTTGAATTTTTACAATGTCGAAAATTGAAAACCAAAGACAAACATCAAAATGAACTTGTAAATCACAAAATCGAAAGTATACATTGCCAAGACTATTGTATTTCATTATATCAGTTTAAGTACAATAACTATTTAAAATTACAATAACAAATTGCCATCGATCATAATTTGATGGTAAAACATAGTTGTATACTTTAAAAAGTAACACTACGATAGATACATACAACTAATATACGTACTAAGACATACTGTATATAGTACTAAGACATATGTAGACTATTGTGTTTGAATACAATGTAAAGAACTAAAAAATGTGGAGGGAGTATATATTATTTCCCTGACCTAAGTTTCTCCCTTTATATACTACTTAAAATTAAGACATTACCGATGCAATTGGCAAACCAAGAGTCAAGAGACATATTGTTGAATATCATTATTAAATAAAAAACCTTTCAATGTCCACACTTTAATACGATCAATTAATATTTCCATTGAATTACTAAGTGACGTGGAAGAGAGAGAGGGCAAACTCACGCTAGACTGACAACTCAAGTATGACGTGACTTTTTTTTTCCTGAGAACACCTTCATAAAGTGACACATAGGCGTTGAAGTTATCCTATTAAAGTAGTAGTATAGATATCTCTAGCAGACATATTTATTCACACTATTTTCATGACAAAAAAAATCCTATTGAACTCTATTATCTTCTACAGAGTTCTACTACACAAACAAGAACAAATTGTTTCAAAAACTTCATTTGGAACAAGAAAGAGGCCACCAATTACAAGAGGAAGATAGAGATCAATTGAGGGTATTATTGAATCTGACTTATCCCTATCAGAAAATCAACACAGGTAGGTATTTTTACCCTTCTTCTATATGTATAGATTTTCAAAAAGAAATTTAGCACATGATTTGTGTAAAGTTATACGCTTTTACATTTTACATCGATTTAGTTTTTAGTTTTAATAAATTTATATCACAGATAAATTTATAAATGGAATTTTGGGTGCAATCTTGGCCCGCAACTTTGGTTAAGCATGTAACGCCGCCTCGCTAATAGATCTCAAATTTTTATTCAAATAACATGTAGCTAGACCCGTCAATTGCGTCTGAACGAAGTGTTATGTATTTGGATGACCTCGGGTTAGGTAGGATATAGGTTGGGGTGAACGAGATTGATTTTTTTTTTCCTTTTCTTTTTTGGGATGGACAATTTGTCTCATGATAAAACCTTATTTGATACAACTACATCTTTCGGATTTGATCTGATCTAATTTGAAAGTATTTGATTTAACATAAATAAATATGATTTAACCTGAATTTCTTGAAAAATTGAATTTTGACAAATTAAAAACAAGAGGTAGACTAAATTCGTTAATTGTTATTTAGATAATTCTGGTATGATTTGATTTTATTTGAATGAATTTGAATTGATGTGTGTTCTTCACTTCTTCAAGTGGAATCAAACATGACTAATCCTTGAGTTTTTTATTATTTTAATTTAGGTAAAATCTTTATTATTATTATTATTATTATTATTATTATTATTATTATTATTATTATTATTATTATTATTATTTATTTTACACTTAGCATTAAATAACCATCATAATTTTATAACATCCGAATTTGATAATTTTTAATAAGCTCACCGGCCTATAAGCTAAAGATCTGTGTCATATCCCAGTCTATTCAAAATAACTACTACTACTCTATTTTGGCTCGTTCATGACCTATCACACCCAAATTAAGTTACACACCCACAATTCCGATAGGCTAACGGCCCACCTGTATGTCACACGCCCACATTTTTCACACATTCCGACCTATTCAAATTAACCGATTTTGACCGATCGATGACCAACCAGTCTACCACACATTAACTTCCACATTTTTTGTGATAAACTATACCCTAAAACCAAACCAAAAAAAAAAAACCACTAAACCCCCAACAAAAAAAACAAGAGGAGAGAGAGAAAAAAAAAACAGCAACCAAAGTGAGAGAACATACAAAGAGTTGGCCGAAACTTCAACTTCAAGTAGTATCAAAATCCCACATATATCTCTCTCTACCGTGCATGCAGTTTATAATTTTTTCTGTTTCATATTAATAAAAATCCTCCTATTTCAATTTTAATTACAATTTTAATTTTTTTCTCTCTTAATTTATTTTTTCTGCTCTTACTTCCTGCATGCTTACTCACCTTCTCCCGTCGTTTAAACTCTGTTTAATATTCCCCAACTATTTTTTTTCCTTAAACCCACAGAAATTCCATTTCTATATCTTCAAATAAAATACCCAGATGGAAATTCTCCACCTTTTTTTCAAATTAAGTTCGTAATTAGTCTTAATAACATGATTTAATTTAAGTACTGGGGTAATTCAATTCAATTTGAACATAAAGGTTTGTTCTTTCTTTCTTTTTTTATCTGTTGACTAATTATTCTACTGTTTTACGATTGAATTTTTGGTTTACTTAATTAGTAATTTTGTTGTTGGTTTGTTTTTTTGTTCATATAATTATTTAATTTTTGACGTATAATAGTTTAATTTAATTTGTTGGTAATTTTGCAGGTTTAATTTTTTTGTTGGAGTTGAAATAAATTAAAATGAAAACTTGTATGAATATTTCGTGTGGTACGACGTCGTCTGCTGAATGGAAGACTGGTTGGGTTATGCGATCTGGTGAATTGGCTAATTTATGCGATAAGTGCGGGTAATTTTTCTTAATTAATTTTGTTACTTTTTTGTAACGTATTAATGAAGCTTCTATTTTTAGCTCCTATATTTAGCTGGAATATGAATTATATCATTTTCGGTGTTAAATTTCGTGGTAAATTGATTGCTAACTATTCTATTGGTTTAATTTAATTGATTTAATAGTTAAATTTAATTAGTAAGGTGAAATTTAATTTAATTTAATTTAATTCATCTTGTTGATGGAGTAATTGGTAGTATGTCAATGTTGATTGTCACTATGTATGTATTGTTGCGTTAAAACCATGTTAGGAAATAAAATGTCTTGTCTTTGAGGCAATAACATGTCTTGTATAAACCTCAATTGAAATGATATAATTTATCTCGTAAGCAACGTCTCTATGTTTCCAACGTAGGAGTACGGCTTGGGTACGTCCCACCTTGCTTTTACCTCGACATAGGCGGGAGCATCTAAGGCACTAGGGTAATGGTGGTGTTGTTCCTAGAAGAATGTTGGAATGATGGGAAATTTGGAAATGATGTTTGGTTAAAGAATTCTTGAATTATAGGATGGAAAAATATGGAGAATTGATTTACTATAGGCGCGGTGTCTCTAATTAAGTGAAGGAAAAATTGAATTTCTTGGTTGAAATTGGAAGATTTCATATTGTGCCTGCACCTAGAGGCTGGGGCGATTGGGTTATAGTAGATGAAAATGTGGTGAATGAGATATGTAGATGCTTTGCTATGCAAATACTATCTAATCTAGTATATTGGGAACTTGATTGATATGTTAGGTAGTGAAGCCACGGTTAAAGTTGGAGGCTTATGCCCATGCTTGCATTCTTTTGAAAATATATACGACAAAATTGATTGATAACCTTTGAAGAACGAAAAGGCCTTTTTATTTATTTTGTTCTTTAATTTCAAAGACAATACGGAAAAGAAAATACAACAAATATAAGATATGAACTGTACTTATAGCCCATGGAATTAAGAATTGTTTTTGGTCGAACAAGTGAAGTAAAAACTTTTGATGAGAATTCCCATTTACCTAGGCTCCGCTAGGTAAGAATCTCCTTCATTGTCGTAGGAAGTAGAAGTTTCTTAGAAGTTCTACTTCTTAAAACTTTGTCAAACAAATAGTTAGACAATCTCCCACTTTCTTGCAAATTCGAATTTATAGAAACTGGTAACCAAACAAAGCATTATTTTTGCCATTGTTATTGGGTTGTAGTTTCAGTCATCAATATTTGCATTCTGAATACTTGTTTAAGTTTTTGCAAGAATGTTGACGAACGCAACACTACAATCTAGTAGTCCATACTCGTGCCTTCATTTTCTCTTATTGGGTGTTTTCCGAGTAGAAATTGCTTCATCTACTTTGAACCTTTGAGCTAAATCTCATTGCTACTTGTAGTTACTACTTATTAGTGTCATTTCCTTTTTCACAATACCTTGTGAGATACCTTTTGATGCAAAAATCCGGTGAAAACATAAATTCAGGGGTGCCTTTGCATACACTAACTCCTCTTTGTGCCAGGTATGCTTTTGAACAGCAAATTTACTGTGAGGAATTCCACACAGATGATGCGGGTTGGAGAAATTGTGTTACTTGTGGGAAGGTAAAATAGTTTATGTAATCTCTGTTCATTTTCTTGATTTTAGTTACAGGCAGAGGCTGATTTCTTTATTACTGTGTAGCGGCTTCACTGTGGATGCATTGCTTCACTTACTTTGATTGTGATACTTGAGCGTGGTGGTGTGAAGTGCTTAGGCTGTGCAAGAACTTTGCGCCCTAATTCTGTTGTAAGTTCGGATCATACTCTCCTTGTGAATTGATTTAGTATCAGATTTAGCATAGGACTGATTTTTTAAGGAGGATACGGGGATTGTTAAGCGTAGAGTCAAGGTATTATTAACCCGAAGTATCATAGTTGTATTATTAACCCGAAGTATCATAGTTCACTATTATGGAATTCACAACGTGTTTATGGTTCCCTGGTTAAACCTGTTGAGTAGTAAATTCATGATGAGCCCAATTGCTAATGACGTGATGGAAAACTCTAGATTTTTTTTTTGCTATAAAGTAAGTATTATATAGATCTTTCTTACTAAATGAAAGTGTTTATCAAAGTGGTACCATTTTTTTTTTTTTTTGACTTTTGCTTTTGACACAGGGCTTGAATGGCAACGTTAGCACTGTCACCCATAAGAATATTTCTGGGAGTAGTGTGAACGATCTTTACATGAATGCCTGCCTTGGTCTACTGAGACAAGACGGCCTTGCGTTCCCCAGTTTAGACAATTTCACTATAACACCACCACCACCAATTAGTATGGATACTGGGGTCAGCTGTGGGGCCTGGAGAGCTGATGCTACTTGGGCCTCAACTTTATCTCAGACATCGATGGGTTCGTTTCTGAAGGACAGAGCTGACATATCAAGCAGTAGCATGCAAACTAGAGATGACTATGAATCAGTGGCTCATCCGAATCTGAATATGGCTTTGGGAGTTACATCTGGAAATCTTCAATTCACAACTGGCACTGTCACTGACGAAAGGGAACAGAGAAATGTGTTGAGTACCTTTAACCATGGTCTTGTATCTCCCAGCCTTGCACCAACACCACCAAAGTTGCCTTTCTCCCCAGCTCCTGACACAAATTTGAGTATGATCCCTCAGTCACGTGTGGCAAGGCCTCCTGTTGAGGGACGGGGCCGTCACCAACTGCTTCCCCGTTATTGGCCAAGGATTACTGACCAAGAATTGCAGCAAATATCTGGAGAGTATCCATGGTTATTTAATTTTTGTGAATTTTACTGCATATTTACAATGTTTGTAGCATAGTCTTGACCTCTTGGTTTTCGTAGCTCATAGTTCTCATTCATTAGTCATTTACTTGACGGAATAGTGATTCCTTGACTAATCAAAAAGTTCAAACTGCACTATTATTCCGTTGTTTGAAAAGGTTTTGAGTGCCAGTGATGCTGGTCGAATAGGTCGTCTTGTACTTCCTAAAGCATGTGCTGAAGTAAGTTTAACCAAGCACCCTTGACCGTTGTTGTTTTTGTATGCTTTGACACTATATGACTTGTTAGCAGTATTAAGCTCACTGAGTTGCTTGCAGGCCTATTTTCCTACAATAACTCAAGCTGAGGGACTTCCTTTGAAAATTCAAGATGTCAAGGGGAAAGAATGGGTATTTCAGTTCAGATTTTGGCCTAATAACAACAGCAGAATGTATGTTTTGGAGGGCGTGACTCCTTGTATACAGTCTATGCAGCTGCTAGCCGGTGATACTGGTATTCTCTGTTTCAAGCCTTTGAATCTTTTTGGGCATGTTTTGGCTGTTCCTTTTTCTTTTCCGGTTTTTGGCGAAATTTGCGGTATTTAATGCCTGTTATGCTGTAGTTGTGTGGGAGGCTGCTCTGGCAGGACAACCTGTAATGATGTCCTTTATTTTGCTGCAGTAACATTTAGCCGCAAAGAACCTGAGGGGAAACTTATTATGGGCTTCCGAAAATCATCGAACTCTTCTATGCAGGTAGCTTCCTTCACATGCTTGTGTCCACCACTATGATGTTTGTACTAAAGAGTCTAAAATTATAATTATTGGAGGCCATATACTTGATTGGTCTTCCCTTTCTATCACATCACCTCACTATGAAGACTTACTTCTTGCAAGTTTATTGGAGACCTACTTTGATGTTGGTTAAACTTGAAAGATTTTGATATGGAAGAATACACCCAAATGGGTAAAAAAGTTGTATCAGTTTGATGAACTCTTTTTAAATACTTTTACTGTTGAAAACAATTATTAATGTAGCCGTTAGAAATTAGGGTAGTTAACAATTTTTGGGACAAATTGGATTGGACACTTTGAAAATTGTTATTGGCTCTTTCACACAAAGTAGGTTGGTCTTCGTAATCCCTTCTCATTGGTCATGAAGACTTGTTTCACAAGTCTCTCTCCTCTTTTCATTTTCTCCCCTAGACTTTGTATTTTTTTTGGCTTCTGAAGGCCTAGGTACAGGTAACGAGTAGATATGCTCCAATAGACCCAGCAGACTGCATATCTTCTGATGTTTAAGTTAGATGACATCATGTCTATCTGCAAATTACTCACTAAGAAGCATGTTGCATTATTTTCCATTTGTACTTCGCTTTCAAGTGATTGTTTCTTTTTGTGTATTACTCAGAATCTACCAGTAAGCAATGGCTCTTCTAGCCTTGTCCAGCCAACAAAGGGGAGCACAGATGCCCCTATAACTGCGTTGTCAAGACAATTGGATTCCTCTGGGGGAAATGCCAGTGTGCATATCATTGAGAAGTGTGGCGAACCCATAGAGGAAGGCCCGTTATCTTCATCAATGACGATGACGGAGAGGAAAAAAGGTCGAAATATAGGTTCTAAGAGTAAGAGGTTGCTTATTGATAACCAAGATGTTCAGACATTGAGGTTGACGTGGGATGAGGTGCAGGGTATGCTTCGGCCTCCACAAAATGCAAACCCGAATGTTGTGGTGATCGAGGATTTTGAGCTGGAAGAGTATGAAGTAAGTCTTGTTTCATAATTACATGGTAAAGTTTACTTTTCTATGATGGAAAATTTAATTGTCATGATCGCTATTCTTAGCTTTCTCTGAACGCCCTTGGACGTAGTAATGAAATATACGCCAATCTGTTTAAATATATTGAGTATTTTTGTTTTGGATCTCACATCGTTAAAAAGGTGTTTGTTGATGTAGTAAACTACTAAACTAGTATTGATTTTATTGCAATCAAATTAAACAGTGGTGTTTCCCTTGGCATATTTGGTTTACTTACCCAAAATTTGTCACGTACTCATCAGTAGATTATCTCAATTGTTCACCAGAATTCTACTTATTATGGATTACACATTTGTGCTGGTAATTTGCCCGTCTTTCTTTGTTTGAAGAAGGCAAGGTTATTGTTCAGACTAGCCGACATGAATACTACAGCGAATTACAACGTTGACTTAGTTTTTCAGATAATGGTTTCTTCAAGTGGCATGAGGAAAATTTACAGCTTTTATTTATCATAAAATTTGATTTCTTGTGAACCTTTAAAAATGAGAGTGGGGGTGGTGGTAAAGGGAGTGATCGAGTGGGTGTATAAGGAGTTGAAGAGAGGCGAGGACACAGTTTGAATATCAAAAGGGAAGTGAACAAAAGCCCAGCCTTGATCATTGCTCCTATGATCCTATCTTTATTACTCACCCCTTTAGTTCCGTTAAAATAGTATGAGTAGGCAACTTGACTATATATGCAAATTTGAAAAGCTTAACCTTGTTCCAATTGGGTAATGTGTTTAAGAGTTTACAAAGTTGCCAAGCGTTGTATACAACAACACCTTTTTCTATATATACGGAAATTATTATTTATCAAAACTTGTTTAGGAGTGGATCTCAGTCAACCTTATAGCTTCACCTCGTAAGGGGGTGGGGGGTATTTAGCTCCCTTTAGGAGTTGGTTGGGCTATCCATTTATGGATGGAAGTACGATGAAATGAGTTTTTCTTCTGTACCAGATTGGGGCTGGTTTATTCAGTTAAATTGTAATAATGTATTGATGTCTGTTACATATTATTTCACCCAATATTTTTTTTCTAATTTCTGTTTTGTTTCGATTTCTTTTCTTTATTTCTCTGCTTCCTGCCTCCTATCTTTTTTCTTTACATCCATTTCTATTTCCATGTATCTGTGTGATGGTTCATTTTGCTTTACGCTTATTTCTATTGGAAGTTTGGAACTAAGGCTAGTTTGTGGTTTTAATGGTATAGACCTATAGTGCTGCCTGTGATTATTTTCATCCGAACTGGTTCACAATTAGTCGTATATGTTGTTAAAATCTTGTTGTATTCTGATCAGCATTCTACTATTATGTCCGGATATTTACAGCTTGCTTCTTAGTTCTTACCAAGGGACCCATTCAATCTACTGTCGCTCAACTGCTCAAGACCATGTTTTTAATAATTATTCTTTTAATCTAGTATGTGTCTCAGTCTTCTTTATATTAATGCTGCATGTTGTTTGTTACACAGGAACCTCCTGTTTTTGGGAAGAGCAGTGTCTTTGCAACTCGCTCATCAGGGTAAACTTGCTCCCCTCTTTGATTCATATAGACCAGAAATTCTATCTCTACTTCTAAAAATGTAGATATTCGTTTGCCAACTGAGAAATGTTGTGTTTTAGCATTTGCTACCTACATTTATGTGAACTTATATGTGAAACTTTCTGTGAGGTGGCTCCCTTTGGTGTGTTGCTTTTGGATATACTTTCGATGGTGTGTCGCCAACTCTTATTGATTGCTGGATCTGACTTTACGAGGATATGTGGTTATTTTTAAATCATATACTTGATCGTCTTTATAGTTTACTGGGGTATGTCAAAGTCGTCGTTGTGGGAGTTATATCTTCATACATGATCTATAGATTGAGTGCAGAGTCAGATGATTCATTGTCCCCTCTTTATTACCCCATGAGTGCTAGTAATCCTTTCTGAGATCTTGTACTGCTGTATATATGCTTTTTATTCTTCTCTTCTAGATATTCAGCTTTAGATACGCACATGTTTGCTTCAAAAAATATTCCTGTCAAGCTAAATATTTTGGTAAGTCTTGACAATTCACAGTTTCATATCCACTAGTGAACTAAATAAAGGATGGATTTTTTTAAGTCAATCTTCTTAACCTGATGAGATAGTGTTTAAATGTTAATTGTGTCTACTAGTATTCAGTCCTTGAGCTTCCATCAGTTTTCTACTGATCGGTCATCGTTCATTTGCCTATGTTAGCTAATCAAACATCCGTTTGATTGTGGAATTGTTTATTTTGAACATGAAAGCAGATATTTTGGGAGTTTGAACATTTTGAACTTTCCTGCATGATCGAGATATTAGGATGTATTGTACAATGTATTCTTTTTGGTAGGACGACAGATGATGGGATGCAATTTTGAAAATCTAGTAATGTGATGCGTCGGGATAAACTGATATTGATGTTATTTTGCTCTTTCACGCGAGAGGTGAAGTTTGATTGCTTAGACTCCCATCGTTGTGTGTATTGAGTTTGAGTCGTGAGTGTTTCCTTGATCTTAACATTTATGATAAAATAAACTACAGTGTGGTTATTACTGCAGAATTGTTTATGTACCGTTCTCACTGACACTGTGTTTCTTAGTAAATCCCACCTAGTGTCTCCCGCACATCTAATTATTAGTGGAATGGGACAGTAGTTTCTTTTTAAGTTGCGAGGTTTGCCTCAAATCGGACTCCCTTCATCCCGCCTCTTTCTTTCGGTTTCTATTTCGATAAGATCTTTAGGCCACACAAAAGCAAGTGGGAGGAGAGGTATAAAGTGGAACCAGCAAGACGCATGCATCCGAGTGGGAAGCTAGTAATATTTCTAACAAAATTAAAAAGTATATCTTACCCTGGACAGAATATGATTTATTGTTAGATAACTGTGTCCTCTTGGTAGTAGAGGCTGTTTAAGGAGATCTTTATGCTATTGACTTCTACGTAGTTTGCTTTCATCCGGTGTATTCGGTTGTATCTTGATGGTGATTACAAGTGTAGCCATAACTTGGTCTTCTTGCCCTTGGACCCTGCTTCCTCTCCCATTGCCTCTTCCTAAGCTTTTGGGACAAGATTACATTTATGATTTAATGATTAACTTTATTCTCATATATTATGATCTATTTAGGGTGGTAGAGCAGTGGGCTCAGTGTGACAGCTGCTCTAAATGGCGGAAACTACCTGCTGAGGTTTTACTCCCTCCTAAGTGGACGTGTCTGGATAATATTTGGGACCCGACCAGGTTACTAGCTTCTATCTGGCTCGATTATACAAACGTGCACAAAGTACACATTTACTTACTTTCGTGTTATTGATAGTCAAGTAACACTTATTTGTTTTTATTATTGTAGGTGCTTCTGTTCAGCACCAGATGAATTAAGCGCAAGGGAGCTTGAATTGTTCTGCAATCTAAGCAAGGGTATGCTATTATTATTGTTACAATAGATAAAACATTGAGAGTATTTTGTCAAGTACCTTTTGTTTTTGAGTTGATATGCTCGAGCCATCTGATCAAGTATTGCGTAGGAGTTTGGCACTTATTAGAGTTTCGTAGATGGTCGTCTGTAGCCTGGATTTTCTCTGCAGAGATTCTTGTCATGTTGCCATAGGCCTTAGTTTGGGAAAAAGAGTCGTGACCTAGGTTATATCTTGTTGGCCTGGTTGCCGGATAGTTCCCCCTTTTTTTTAGGGAAGGATAGTTCTTGAATAGGCAATCTGGATGACTTTTTATCTAATTCTCTGTGATGTGGTTTTTTAGAGAAGCCCTAAGTTTGATTAGTTCTGTTCTCACGGTTCTCATCCTCTATTGCTCCTTTTTTTCTGAATCGTGGACGCGCTCTTAATTTTTGTATGTAAAAGACTACTCCTTGTGTAGGACAAGTACTAAAACTTTACCAGTTCTAAATGTGTCCCCTCCCCCCACCTTTACCCTTTTCGCCAGGTACACAGTGTTAATATATCTTAATATGCTTGATCTATATACGAAGAGTTCAAATTTCGGCCCACAAATTGAACATCTCTCTGACCTTTACTTTTGGATCATTTATTACTGTGTAGATTCAAGGAAGAAAAGAATAGGGATTCCTAATAAAACCGTGAATGAACAAGGCGCTTTTGGTCTTAGTGCTCTAGCTAATGCAGCAGTTTCAGGAGATAACCCTAATGCACCGGGGACTTCAGCTGTTTCAACCACCACCAGGCATCCCAGGCATCGAGAGGGTTGTCAATGCATTGTATGTATTCAACCACCCAGTGGCAAGGGGAAACACAAATCAACATGCACATGTACTGTCTGCATGACTGTTAGACGCCGCTTCAAAACTCTTATGATGAGGAAAAAGAAGCGTCGATCCGACCAGGAGGCAGAGACGCTCCTCAAAAACCAGGAAAAGCATAATTTTAATAAAGGCGAGGACAATATTGGCGTTGAAAATGACCAATTGCAACCTGAGCACCAGCATGAACGTGGAGATGCCCTGCAGTCTGGGCTTGATGAGACCAATGATATCCAAGAAATACCAATTGTTGAGTTAGCTGACTGCAATTCTATCCTCGACCTGAACTTCCATCCAGAACGCGAAGAAGAGTCAAAGATGACTGATCAGTCGATGTTCATGGATCTTCTCCAGCTTGCAAGTGTTCCTGTGGAGTCGTATATGGAGCAAAATGGTCTTGCAAGTTTCACATCCAAGGAACAGGCTAGCTCGGCAGCACTTCCCAGGCAAGCTGCTGCAGAAACCGAGAGGCAACCTATTGAAGAGCATCCTGCTAGTCAAGCCTCTCCCAACCAAGTGAATCCAAATGATGGGAGCTGTGAACCAGAATTTACTAATAAACACCAGGGTGATTCTTAGTGAAATCCATCTCCCCGCGTAGTTTACACCCCTAGCATTCTTTCATTGCTGTAAAATCCGTTTTCTTGCTTCTTACAGCCAGGTCAGATTTCAGGCATAGCTAGTTGAAACAATTACTGGAGAAGCTGTAGGTTACTTTCTTGGTACTCAACCTCACAAGCCCATGTACAAATCCTAAGCAGTTAATGCAAAAATGTGAATATAGCCAACTAGTTTTCCATTCACGGCTGACTCTTTTTGACTGCACTGTTGGTCGTTGTTACTGCTTCGACACCCCTTGTTACTGGGCCTAGCATGAACGGGCGAACAGCTACCGGGCATTGTACCCCTTGCAAGCGTTCTTTTTATTTTGATTTTGGTGCGGGGCAGTGGTCCAGTTGAGCCGTGCACATTGTTTCAGTGGGGGATGATGCTAGAGTGAATTAGACGAAATGTGCTTATAATGAGGTGCAATGACCAACATGTACTACGTACCCAGTAGGCCAAGGCCAAGACGTCCTTTGTAAGTGGAACCTAGTAAATTGAGGACAGATGAGACCTGAGTATTCCAAAGGAGGTAGCTTTCAACTGTTAGCAAACTTGTCGCATGGTTTTTCTTCATACCTAAGGCCACACATTGAAAAACAACAGCATATGATATGTTTTATGAATTTACTGTGAATGCTTTCAGAGTTTCAGTTGTCGATTTCCTGTGTGTCTGTGTGCGCGCACTTGCAGATTGGCTTCACACAAGGTTTTAAGTGATTTATGTGGATAAGCTTAAGGAACAAGCCAATAACAAATTTCTCGATCATTGGTTGGCATGGATGATAAGTAGGAACCACACAATTATATCCATGACAGGTTAGATGTCGGAGGCTCAACCAACAAGAAGACAGTTTCGGGCTCTACAGATTTCGAGACCCTTCAAAATTTCTAGCCTGATATAAGACGGAAGAAGACACTAGGCTTGAATGTTCACATGGTTTTGCCTTCAATGATTGAATACAAAGACAGTTAACATTGAAGTGATATGTCTTCACCTTGAAGCTATAAAAACTTGGCCGTGTTTCTCAGTTTTTTATCACAGTTCACAGCCAAGCAAAACTAGTTCATTTAACACTTTCTCCCAATTTTCGCAACTTTGTTAGATTTCACTCCTTTCCTGAAACTAAACTCAGCAGAATGATCAGTACAAAGAAACTCATCAAGATGGCAAAGAAATGGCAAAGGATAGCAGCTGCGAGCAGGAAGAGGATTTCCGGGATGAGAACAGTGGCCGAAGAGGGTCATTTTGTTGTCTACACAACTGATGGAAGACGGTTCATGATTCCCTTGACATACCTCAAGAGTGAAATTATCAGGGAGCTTTTCAGAATGGCCGAGGAAGAATTCGGGATTTCAGCTTCTGGTCCAATTACTTTGCCTTGTGATTCAAGTATCATGGAGTACACAATCTCTATGATCCAAAAGCGTGTAGCTAAAGACTTGGAAAAAGCTCTGATATCATCCTTGGCCAGCTGCAGAAACTCATCATTTGAACATCAGGAGCAAACAAACCAACATTTACTCTTATGTAGTTGCTAATACGACTTTTTTGGTCGTTTGTACAGAACAAATGTAGATTTACCTTAGACATACATCAGATTAGAGTTAATGAAAATTGATATGAAAGTTGATAGTACTAATCATTCTTTTTAGTAGAGCCATATTCTGATTAATTTTCGGAGCATCCAATTAACTGTGAGCAAACACCACAGAAAATAAAATTGATAGTTCTGATTTAATGCAAAGGTCTGACATTACAGCACATGACACAGATGCCCTTTAAGAAATAATATCAGCAGGATGTTCTTGTTCCTGTAAAATGAGAACAGTCAATTATACAAATACAACCATATGTTATCAGAGACACCAATCTCGGCCGTGAAGTTTAATATTATGGCCAAATTCCTGATCAAATATGATGAGAACATCCATGAAAATTTCTGCACTTTACATTCCTTGGTTTCAGAAAGAACTCAGAAAAGACTCTTGCTGCGCTCTACCTTGTCAAAATACATGACTTGACTCATCTCGTTATCTCGACTATACCAGTATACTACACAGACATCTTGAATGGCATCAAATCAGATCAAACCTTAATTTACAGTGCTCACTGTTCTCACCAGATAACATAAAAAACAAGAGATCGAAAACATAATGCACAACATGTCTGGGATCAGATGTTCCAAATTGAATCAAAACAAAATTCTGTAACCTGGCTCACAAGACATCGAAGGCATTATTGGATCCTATTGCTCAGACTCGGCTACGAGTATCAGACAGACACAGTAAATGTCCAGGTACTGGAATAAGCCTAAGATGAAGTGCCAACTGTCAAGTGTAGTGTTCATGTCCGAGTGTCCACTGTCCGACATGGGGTACATTTCAATACCAATTTGTAAATGACAAGTTGCGTATAATTAAGTGATAACTTGCGGACAAATTGAAATTAGACAGACCCACCTGAATGTCTTAGTCCCCATGGCGAACAGCGAACATGGTTTTGTAAGCAAAGAGAAGACAGAGGACAAGTAATGATAAAGTCTCTGTCTTTGGGTAAGATCTATAAAAACCAGGCCATTTCTCACATTTTCCTCAAACCAAACAACACAAATTCCAACATCCTTCAACTTCTTAGTCCTATTTCCAATAGTTGATCCTCTTTAGTCTTAACCTTTCACAAGATTCAGAAAACATGATCAGTTCAAAGAAGCTTATCAAAATGGCAAGAAAATGGCAAAAGCTAGCAGCAGCCAGCAGGAGGAGGATCTCCTGGCCGAAATCAAAAGTTGCTGATGAGGGTCATTTTGTCGTCTACACAACCGATGGAAGAAGATACACGATTCCCTTTAAATATCTTAAGACTGAGATTATCGGAGAGCTGTTCAGAACAGCAGAAGAAGAGTTTGGAGTAACTAGTGATGGACCGATCACATTACCATGTGATTCAACTTTCATGGATTATGCCATCTCTATCTTACAAAGACATGTAACTGAAGATCTACAAAAGGCGCTATTGTTGTCATTAGATCACTGTTGCTCATCGTCATCATCATATATACAACAAGAAGTACATATGCACCAGCAATTACTAGTCTCTAGCTTCTAGGAACAGACTTAGAACAAGAACCTTTGTATATCTGTACACTGTAGCTAAATGTACAGCATATTTACACATGATAGGTTTTAAATGGAAAATCTATTCTTGATCAAACATCACGTCTTTACAACATTTTTTCTTGATCTCTGCTGTTATTCCCCGAAAATCTATTCTTGATCAAACATCACGTCTTTACAACATTTTTTCTTGATCTCTGCTGTTATTCCCCGATTTTCCACCCAAGAAAAAGAGAACAGAGCAAGTATCCTGGCACTTCTTACATTACCGAAGGGCGAAAACTACAGATAACAAATTCATTTGAACAAGTACCAATATCAAATATGTGAAGATCCAATCTTCAATAGGACAGTGTCATAATTGTCACACAGGGCCTTGTATCGCTTCAAAGCTAATTGTAAAACTTCACATTACTTTATGGAGAGCTTGTACAGAACTTTCGATTTGGAATCTGTAGGGCTCTAAAAGACAGGAAGAAGTCATTACAAACAGTTATTGAGCATCACCCAAAATAGGGGGAAATACAGTAACTGCAGGCTGCAGCATAGTCTCTACATAAAGCCACTGCCGGAATGTTACACACAATAGAACCTAGAGGCAGATGCTGCAAAGCAAAATTATGCTCGAGTATAATTCACTTGCATCCTTCAAGTTTTTGATGTCTTGGGCTTAATTTGTTTCAAAAGACCCGAGACAGAAGCACAATGTGTAGATTCATATTTGCACATGTCACAGCATTTCTCAAGCTTTTCGATGACATTAAGACACCTGCACCATTAGTCATGATAATGGAAATGAGGAAACTTCAGATGCTAGTATGCCATCTCAGCAAAAAAAAAAGAAAAGTAAGCCATAAAGCTGACAGACTATATTTTAACAGTCCCGGAGAAAATTACAAGACCTGTTAACCAATTTTTACTGACAGTGCAGTACACAAAAAAAGGGATGATATATCCTTTACAAAATGAGGTGTTTCAAGATATCTAACACACATACCCTAGGTTGGTCTATCACTTTCGACAGATAGAGAAGGGATGAAGAAGGAAAGGAAAACAACACGAGGAGTGAAAACATAGCGAGGGCCATTTCAAGTCGTTGGTAAGCTTAACATCGTGATGAAGGACCAACATATATTTCTCTAGAGTATAATGGTTACAAATCCCAGAATGACAATAACCAAGCATGGGGAAAACCATTCTGAGACACGCAAATATGTTCATCTATTGAAATGAAATATTGTTCGAGCAAAGTCATACAAACAAGCACGGCCAATATTAAATCAATCCAAACTACAACCTAGTCTGTCAGATGAAACAAATCCAGAATCGGTATCCATCACAAGGTAAGAATTATCAGCAGCAAACTCATAGGAAGCTCCATCAACTAATCATAGACCACCAATGTAATCTATATGTACAAAGACTACCCACTGAGGAGACAGTGACTCATATTTCATAAGACCTAGCCACGCCTTGGAAAACAAAACCAAGTAAGGTAGGTCAGCCATAGCCACTGTCAGAATGAATTACAGTCACAAATGTGTCAAACTACTTGAGTTCTCTAACTTTCGCCAAAGAAATGATCTTGTAGAACCAAGACACATAGGCAAATCTTGGAGGGGCATCGATTATTAGAAAGCCATGATTATCTCTTTTAATGTATTAAGGAAAAGAAAAGGAATGCTGCCCTCTCTTTTCTCCCTAGTTACCTCCAAGTGCCGTTAGCTTTGGAGCTATACTACCCGTATCCACAAGATGCAATATCCTCATAGACTTAACTGCTTACATGAACCTGAGAGAAATTGACTAAAATCAAGAAGCTAGGACTGTGTCCTTCAAAGACTGGTGTCACATAAGCCAAGAGAGTGCATACTTCCGAAGTGAGATAGCATCAATCTAAGTCCAAGATATTCTTAATACTCTGCTATGGTAATCTAAGTATAAACATGAGACAAAATGAAGCCATATTCTAATTTTTTCTCCAATTTTTGTTTTGATTCCCACAACCAGAAACGAATCAGGAATGCCACAAATGGTGGGTAAGTAGGCATGAATCAAGATAACACCAAACAATCAGACACCAGACAGGAGAAATTTTGGGAATAAAAAAATACCGTTTAGAATCAAAGTTGTTCTTGGACAAGCATGCTTGAATGTCACACGCCTGCTTTTTGCATGGCTCTGTGCTAGGTTGCGGCATCCTCTCTCCCCTTTTAGCTCAACACTCGTGACCTCTGTTTAGAAGGACTCATTAATGCTCTGTAACAATAGAGGTGCCCTTCTGTCAAAAAGCCCTTGCATATTACGTACAAAGTTTCAAATCAATCACAAACCCCTATTCTCATATATCCATGTAACATACTCATTTACAAAGTTACACACAAAAGTATGAAATAGTATTTGTATATTATGAGCCCTCTATCTAGCATGTTTTCATAGAGTGTAATTTTCTGTATAAAAATTAACTGAAGTAAACAAAGGTTTCTATTACTGGAAAGTAACATTAACTGCCAAGAATGACAATCGTGTAATCTGAATTACCCTCATTTCAAGAAGGTAATAGCATACCAAATCGCTTTCTACTGCTAAACACTCAAATTTGTGTTCGCACATCCCCCCCCCCCCGCCCCCCGCCCCCCTTCCTACATCCTTTCTTGATAATATCCAGGAACGGACTTCGAATCCCTCCGTTTCCTTCCTCTTCCCCTTCCTTCATCTATCTATAGTCTATATCGAAACAAACAATAACCCGAGCAAGCTGACTTCAAAACATGTAAGCATCTATCTATAGCTCAAGACCAACTTGCAAACTAACATCATATTAATTTAACTCTACCGTTGTTTCGATAAATAAAAGTTCCTAGCTCACTCGGGTAAATTTCGCCTAGAGATAGAACAAGAGCAACTACAATCATTACAATACCCAAAAGGGTCACTTAACAATCGAAATTCGACGAAAGTGAAACTTTTTTAGAGGCATATTCCGCAACTAAAACTGATAATTTCTAACAAATGCAATAATCAAACACAAATTGAGCTAAAAAAAGATACAATTCAACAATGATACCTTGTGATTTTGATTAAAGATTCCTAATTTCTCAATCAAATTGATTTCAAATTTTTTCCCCAGAAAAATAAATCAATCAAAATGCACAAATTTTATAAGAGAACTATATAATCGGAAGAAATTGGGGATCTCTCTAGATTGCGTAATAAAAATTGAGCATTAAAAACCCTAATTAAAAAGAACAATAATTTAATCTCAAGAAAAGAAGTATAGATTGCATACCAGGTAGCGTATAATCGAAGATATTAGCGTCGAAAATCTGGATGAATCACAGCCTAGTTGAAAATCCCCCAAAAATTGAGATTAATTTAGGGTTTCTGATTTATTTTTATTTTTCCTTTTTAATTTTAAAGAAAGGGGGAAGTTCAGGAGAGTTCGTTGCTGGACAAGTCTTCAATATTCCCGCCAAACTACTATTTTACCGCCCTATTTATTTTCTTCTATTTATCATTGAATTTTATTTATAGAATAAAATACAACAGAGGTAAAATACAATTTCAAGTTCGAAAATCTCCTTACGAAAATTATTGTTCGTTTTTTGTTCGATTAGGGTCGGCAAGTTGATCAGCTAATTTTGTTTCTGAATTTTCTATACGAGTTAAGAGTGTTGGAAGTCTGTTTTGGAGTGTCCATAAAAATCTTCTTTGGTTACCCTTTACAATAAGAGCAAACTCCATGAGTTTGATAGGAGGTTCAATTAAAAGTACTAACGAGTTAAACTCGTTAGTTCTCGTACATCGTCCGAGATCATTACAAGCTTTTCTGGTAGGACATAGAGATGTTAATGACAAATGCAGCAAATCTTGCCCTAACAAGAACCAAGAGGTCCAAGAGTAGTTGTTCAAGGTACAAAAGTGACTTCAGCAGACATCAGTACATCACATGAGTAATTCAACGATATACAATCAGATCGTCGAGTCGCACACTTTGAGCATGGCCTCAGCAGTCAGGCATAGCAGAGTATAACTTCCGAATAATGCAAAAGGAAACAACAATAATTATCTTGTTGGTCCAGTTCTGAGTTCTCAAACAACTTTGAGCTGACAATTCTTGGAGACCCTTGACGCTTTCCTTAACCATTGCAAAACCTTCTGTTTGATTCCTGGTTTAGTAACACTGATACTCATTTTCTGCAGTACTTCACCATACTCGAGCAAGTACTTGATCACGTATCTTTTTAGGAATCGGTCTTGATATGAGTCGATCCTTATTTCCCTTAGCTGTTGAAGCAAGCAAGGTGGGACTTCATCACTTACCCTTTTGCTCCATTCACTGTTAAAGGACCTACTGAAACGGCCTTGTTTCTCAGCATGTTCCTGTTTTTTTTTTTTTTTTTTAAATAGATTAAGAGAACAAAAGGAGATAGATGTACTTAATTTCCATCAAAAAAATAACAAGTAATAACTGTATGAATGTCAAATAAATTAGAACCTTTACAAAGCTTACCATTCGCAATATGAGGACCCTGAGGTTTGGAGAGCTTCTTAGGACAACGGGCAACATAGCACGCACAATGAAATCAGATATTGTTATCTCCAGACGAGTCAGGTTCGGGAAGCTAGATTCAGGAGAGAGTAACACGTTGTCCAGGACATAGTTCACCTTAAAAAAAGCAAATGTACGGAGAATATGAGCTGATAAACGCATGATATCCTAAACTTTTCAGAGTAGAATGACAGTGTAGGTCTATGTTACCGTGATTAAGCTACAAGAAGCCGTGCACTGCAGCTTGTTCCAGTAACATGGCCTTGCATCTACCACCAGCTCTTCTAGGTTTGGGCAGCTTGCGATAAGTCTCCTACAGACCTTCGCATCAGCATTCTGGAGCTGAATGTGAAGCGATTTAAGGTTTGGAAGAGTGCCATCAAAGAGGGGAGAAGTGTCATCTAAGAGTGGAACATCGAAGCCATAATTTAAAAGGGGAACATCGAAGCCATAATCTAAGAGGGGAATGCTGAAGCCATGATCTATCTCAATCTTCAACTTTGCCAACGATTTGCAGGTGAAAATTTCACGAGGAAATGTCCAACCGCGTCCAAATGGGACACTCAGTTCAAGCTCCTGAACATTTCGGCTTACAGCAAACAGAATGCAATCACGGATAAAGTCTGAATTATCAATTCCGTTATAGCCTAAGTGGAACTTACGGATGTTGATTGCATCACACTGCTGAATTACACTTTTGACAAACCTTGGATATCCTTCACCATAGTCCTTGCATTCTGTTCGGAGGCTTAAGGTAACATCATCAAACTCGAAGCTCTCAATGGTTTTCCAGAGGTTTTTCCACCGTGATGACAGTGCACTAGTTGCCACAGCATATCTTGTTGGAAGTAAGGAGAGGATGAGGGTTATAATGATATCTGGTAAACTGCTGATCCTGTCTTCTTCGCCTTCACATGTCTTTAACTTTGAAGAAGATGCCATAACTTGATTTGTATGCTCAATTTAAGACTGAAAAAACGAAAGTTCTAATAGTTATACAAACGTGTTCTATTTTTGCTGTTGAATACGTATGCAATTGCATTCTATATTATTTGACTCTTCACCTATAGGGTTGTATAACCCTTTTTCTCATTTTTGAAATTTGAAATTTGATGTCCGACAAGACACAACAAGGGTAAGGGTTCAACATATACTTGATAACCCAAAAGACAGAAACTTGCTACAACAAAAGAGTGTACAGGGCGAAAGGCTGGCATGACAAGGGCGTAAAAAGAGAAAGAGAACTCCATATCGCACATTTCCAGCCCCATCTCAAGCTGTCCATTTTCAATTATCATCAGCCTATGTCTCAAATATTACTCTCTGTTTTCAACTTCACATCACAATAAATAGGCCATAGTACTCCATATGTAATTAAAAGAATTATATCAATCTTTCAAGACATGTCCCTATACCCGCTTCCAAGATTCATATAGGGTTCTCGTGCCTACGTTCTCAGTCATGACGAATCAGACACTTGAATTCTTACCCTCACCCCTAACAACACTAACCTAGTCCAAATAACATACATTTGAAAGCAATCTAAAATATGATATTGAAGCAGTCAGACAAATTTCTTAATCCCCAATAAACATCTGAAAGTTACTTCTGCTAAACACTATCTGCACCAACATTCTGAAAAAAAGATGAGTTTGGTGTCAAAAAGCCTAACACAAGGCTATATGTGAAGCGCTCTCAATACCCCTCTTGGGTCCAAGGTACCAATCAAGTTTCAATACAACAACACCACAACCACCATTACCCAGCACCTTAAAGGCTCCCGCCATAAATCAAGGTAAGGGGGGTCGGCTCTATGTAAGTCTTACACCTATTGAAACATAGAGAGACTACGCACAGATGACCCAAAATGAAAATTGCTTCGAGAATCACACCGATTGACTACTACCTCACAAATTAAGAAGCACATACAGCTTTTCGAGCCATTTTGCTTTATTCCATTTACATCCCAAAGCCAAAAAATAATTAGTCTTTGGCTTCATTGGAAATGGAAAAACTAATTAAGTTTCACTAATAAGGGTGCCAGCCAATAGAATGTCATGGTGAAGCTTTCTATAGACTCCATTGTCATACACATGCAAAATTTTGAACATTTCTAAAAAGACTCAATCCAACCCAAATTTAACAGGCGTTTACCAAGTAATTAAGCAAGAACTAAAGGGCAAGAAAGAAAAAATAAATAATCGGTAAAAGATTGTCAAACCAAAAAAATCATACAATTACAAGATTATAAACCAAACAATCCAATAAAAAAAAAAAGATTATAAAAAGTGATTAATTAGGAGAAATGGAGAAATACCTGAAATTGTAGCAAAGAGATTTCTGGGTGTTTTGGATTAGAAATTTAGAACACAGTGAAATTAGAAGAAATGGAGGATTTACCTGAAAGTTTATTTGCTAAAGTGCATGAAAAATGGAGAAAAAGGGAGTTTTATACAACGGAAAGTTCGTCGTATCTGACTATAAGTATAAAGTGGAGCTTAGGGGTTGTTTGAGTGTTTGACTAAAAAAGCTGATTGTTGCATTGAGTTTTTCATGCTTTTTATAAGTTGACTATTACTCTACCCAATGTCAACATTTATGGAGTATCCATTCAAATGACAAAATCATTTTATGGAGTGTGCTTTTAATCGAGGTGACTAATACTATACCCGATGTCTTTTTTGGGGTCTTGTGTCGGGTTAATGTGGTGCGATTTTTAAGGCGGTTATTTGGAGTTTTGTCATCATGAAGTTGTAATCTCAAGTAAGTAGTGACCATAAAGCCACACATTGGTAACGTTATGCTCACGCCGTTGGATTCGTGATGACATACAAGGGAATAAGGCACAATGACTCATACAATTAGAAACGCGGGAGAGGGATTAGTAAACTAGGCCTATCATGGCAAAAAAAAAAAAAGCCTGAAATTATAACTTACAAATATGCATGAACCACCACACCTTTTTTTTTCAAGGTGAATTTATCCAGTGCTATTCCTTCTCAAAATCATACTGTCTAAGCAAATGCAGAGATCAGGAACAGGTGACTAATACATTACTATGAACTTGTGCTGTTCCTGGACAAGACTGTCAGACGCGAAACAAACCAGGGAGACGAAGCCCCTAGGGCCGTATGTATTCAGCATTTCAACTTCCTTCAGAAGGAAGTGTAGACCGATGCACGCAAAAGTACTTTTATTGCATCAGAATCCATATAGAACATGATATTACTGCAAGATCTAATGATGCCTGACAAAGCTCAGTCATATCAGGTATGAAATTGAGAGCAATTTTACGAAGAACTGCGCTTTATTAACAGCATAACTTCGGTACTTCCACCAGAAATGTCTGCCCTAGAGAAATCAAAGTATCAAACAAAGACCTACTAGAAATGTATATGACAAATACCGCGAAACAAACAGTGTGATGACTGATGAGTGATGCCCAACATCCGAACCTGATGTCTGCACTATTACAATTCTCAGAGTATTAAAACTCGACAGTTTTTTGAAGTCCTTGGTAACTTAAGCAATCTCTTTGAGAACTTGTCTCGAATACTTGGCTCAGTCGAATACACGATCATATTGCATAATACTTTGCTCCATTCTAGGAAGTACTTGATCACATTCCTCTCCACAAATTCTCCTGAAAATGAGCATATCTCAACTGTCTTGAGTTCTTGGGACAAGCAAACAGGCACATCACGAGGTTCACGAGCATAACTCGACCAATTCATAGGCCTGCTCAGATCGCAAGCTTTTCCTTCGTTTACCTGAATCAAGCACACGAAAATGAAACAGAATTTTACGACTTGTAGAGCTCAGGCACTCAGGCTAAGTCTACATTGTCATTCCAACAGTGTGCAAAATCTTACCATCTGTAATATCAATGTCTGAAGCTTGGGAGACGCTTTAAGCAAGTGATACAATAGCTCGCGGACAATAAAATAATGAATCGTAACCTTCAAACAAGTCAGATTAAGAAACTTGGGCATTAGATGAATGAAACAAGCTCTGAATAAGGCCTGCAACATAATAACATTACAACATATAAGCGAAAAAACAACATCAGTGTTCCTGTAAATCTGAAATTCTGAACACAGGTCCAACAAATATATATTACTTACAGTTGTCGTATCAAGGGACAATGACAAAAACTTGGTGTTGGAGACTTCAGTTAAGCGTTCACAGACGAACTCAAAATAACGGTAATAATAATCACGCAGAGTAACAGTCCCTAAATCGAATGTTGTGTGTTCAAGACAAGGAAAGCTGCCAGCGAAGGTGCATGACATTGAGTCGTCTCTCACGTAAAGGGTCTTCAGATTTGGGGCATCCACCTCAAACTTGTAGCTAAACTTTGATCCCAATTGAACAGGAACTATTATCACCAACTTTCTTAGCGAAACTCCCAAAATCTTAAAACACATACCAACAGCTTGATTTGGTATTGCCTCTATCAGCAGTTCTTCGACTTGAGGGCAACTACAAAAGAGCGTCTTAGAGAAGCTAACAGTAGGATCATTAAAACGAACATGAAGTACTTTAAGATTAGGAAAACAGCCATCAACCAAGGTAGGAACTTCGAAGACATAGTCTGTCTTGATCTTTAGAACTTTCAGTGATTTACAGCTGAAAAATTCACAGGGCAACTTGTAGGAAACCCCGATTTTGACATCAAGGTCTAGCTCTTGCACATTGAGACTAACTGCAAAGGTAACACAAGCACATAGCCACACCATACTTATAGTCTTTGGACAGCTTAACCGGAACTTCACAACATTTCTCGACTCACAACTTCTCACGACATTAAAAATGAACGAAGTAAATCCAAAGAAACGAGTGCAATCATCTTTCTCAGGGTTGTTCTGTCTTAACAAATGGCGATAATCAATGTCAATGTGATCAATTGTCCTCCAAAGGTACCTCCAACTCGAAGAGAGTACGCTAGTCAAGACAGCGTATTTGGTTGGAAGAGCAGAAAGAATACGACTCAGGATGTTATCAGGCAGATTGCTTATCCTATCTTCGTCCCCTTCAATGCTGAACCTGAGTTTGGAATTCGTCCCCATCCTCGACGAGATGATTCACCCTGTACTGCTGTACCTGACAGTAACACACTGTAAAATTGTGTTCCGGCAACCAAACTAAAGCCACATTCCAATGTTTCATGTAGATTGTAACGTGCAGTGTGGCGTGTGCTAATACAGTTCAATTAAATGGAACACACCAAAAATTGCGTAAAACACACGCCTCCCAGCAATCATATACAAGATAAATTGAATGACTATACAATTGGTATGAGATATTGAGAACATTGGCCAATTTCCAAGCCAAACAAACGACATTCAGCTACAGAGGACAGAATTTCAACATGGTTAATCCTGCATTGCGCCATTTTTCATGATTAGGGATAAGATTGCGTACATTTGGACCGTATCACAACGTGTGACAAAGTTATTAAGGAATGACTAGCATAGAATTTATATGTTCATATTGTAATTGATAGTAATTGATTGTAATTGATTGTAATTGATTTGTCATATAATTACCTTCCTAAATTACCTTTGTATTACTAGTAATGTTTGATTCTTACCTAGTTTAGTATCGTAATCATAGGGGCTTGATTGGATTCTGATACACATATACTATGTATATAAACAGATTCATATCAATACAATTAGATAAGCTTTCATGTATAATCGTCTCTTCCCTCTCCTCTCTACATTCTCTACAAAAGTAAGACTAGTGTAACGCTAGTGACACAACACAACACAACACAAATTCACATTCTGATCAACGAAAATTCGATACAGTTTCCAGTAAAAATCATTAGCAGTAATAAAAAGAATCAAGTACCCGAAATCGAAATGAACCCTAATCTGCAATTTGGGTTCAATCTTAACAAAAAATTTACCAAACACACAATTGGGAATTACCCACCATTCCAATTATAATCAAGCTGAAGAACATTTAATCATGCTATTACAAATGTCATTATAAGAATTTAAAATGAAAAAGTATTGAAAAGGCGTACCTTTTGTTTTAACTGTGCACAAATTGTGAAGGTGACGATATCAAAACGAGTGAAAATGTACGAGTAAGATGACAATTTACCCACTTAATTGCGCGGTGCCCTAATAACTTTTTCGCGGGAAAAAAGCGCAACATGGCATTTATTCCAAGACTTCTTAATCTTGTGAATAAAATTGTCGTGGGCCGTGGCCTGGTCCCTAGCTAGGGGTATTAGAACAATAGTGTAAACGAGTCGATCTGAGCCCGATTGCAAGTGAGTTTGAGACCACCTCGGATATTAGTGTTTAGGACTCGAGATTGTGGTCACCTGACTCACCGCAAAGTTCACCCTTAGAAAAATTTTGCGTTTTGGGGTCGGTTTGGAAAATGAGTTAGTTGCATCGTTCCAAACTGAATTGAACTGATTTGCCCTAAACTAATCTAGACTTGAAATGCTTAAATCTACAGCTTAATAATGTATGTGACGTTATACTGACATCTAGACTAAGTTCATTTAACGTTATGTTATCTGAAATGATTTGATTTGATATGTTCCGAAATTATTCGACTTGGCCTAAACCAAATTTAGTTAAAACCAATTATAATTTGTGCCCTAATATATACTCACATTCACACCATTTTTAATTCTTTTTCTGATTTGTATTCACACTATCTTTTGGGTCATATTTTATTATTACTATTATTATATCTCGAACACTCATCAAAATTTGTTATTTTAATTTCCTAGCTGTATCATTGTTCATTATTTTTATTCTATTTTATTTATGAGTGGGCTTATATAATCTAGATTCTAGAATATACTACAAAAAAAACTATTTATTTTTATTGATTTTATAGTTCATATATTATTTCTCCAACCCGAATGGAGATAGAATTTGATACATACACCAGATAGAAAAGTGTATACTAATCGGAAAAGAAAATACTTAGATAATTATGTGAAGATAAAATATAAAAGATAAAAACTTGACATAAATTGACCTAGCATTGACTTCTTTCTTTCCTAAAATCCCTAGTTAATAACAACCATGGAGCACAACAACAACAACGTCTCTCACCAAACAAGCAATAACGTGGTTGAATCATCATCGTTGACGACGTTGACTGATGTTGAAAATTATTTGAATTCGTTTCCACCTGGTTATAAATTTATACCTTCAGATGATGAGCTCGTTGTCTCGTATCTTCTGCCCAAGATTAATGGAGGACCGTTGCCCGTAAACTTGATGCATAATGTTAATATCTATTTACACGATCCCGACGACCTTGCAGGTACGTCAACTTGCTTGTTCAGTAGTTGTTCCGAATTTAAATTATAGAGTGGGTATTACGGTATTCGGTAATTAATCGGTATTTGGTAATTAATCGTACGATAGTTTCTCAATGTTTCATGTATATATACAACCCTCAGTCCCTCAACATATCAACATGTATACTCACGCACGAGCACCTTTCATATGTGTACTAGCTTACTGCCCGGGCTATGCCCATGTTTAACTTTTTTATTATGGGAGATATCTTTATATAAGAAGAAATATCGGTCATATGTTTTTTTTTCGAAACCGGTGGTTTCTTGGTCATGACCAGATTGTCCACATGAGTTCGTTCAGGTGTCTACACATGCCTGTGGTCTTCTTTTTCTTTTTCTTTTTTTGGTATAAGTAAGAGCATTAAGGCAAGTACAAATGACAATAATTGAATTTGGAAACAATATATTATTATTGCTTGTGCTTTA
Organism: Spergularia azorica; assembly: GCA_038382645.1. NCBI lineage: Eukaryota > Viridiplantae > Streptophyta > Magnoliopsida > Caryophyllales > Caryophyllaceae > Spergularia > Spergularia azorica. The sequence goes on along the minus strand of JBBYHQ010000012.1, from coordinate 585,693 downwards.
AAACTATAATGCCACGTGGCATTGGAGATGGCCTAATTGAAGCCGGTGAACGTGGTCGTTGCCCCTAACACAGCTTTTAATATATAGTAAGTATATGCGTACTTTCATGTGTGTATTGTTACAGACTTGCAGGTAGTATATGCGTACTTTCATGTGTGTATTGTTACGGGTAGTATATGCGTACTAAGTACATTAAGTCATTTAATTCAATTAATTAGGTCTCATGCACTTCTTATCACTTTCCTAGATCATGTACTCTTATGGAAGAATTTACGCTAATAATAATAATAATAATAATAATAATAATAATAATAATAATAATAATAATAATAATAATGTACCTGGCCTATCATAAATACTGTACTAATATTGTGGTACTAATACCTCTTTATATTGATGATTTGGCTCAACTATTTTTTCTAATAGTTTTTCTAATAGTTTTTCTAATAGTTAAGAGGATTCTTAACAACTCCTCCAAAACAACATTAGACTTTCAATAGCGTTTTCTTGCTATTTCTTGGAAACGATCCTACCAAATCATAAGTCATAAATCATTCGATTCACGAGTTATTTTTCTTATCATTGTAAAATCTTTGTATCGCTTTTTATTTGACTTATAAATTAGATTGTCAAAGTTTTTTGTTTTACTAATGGTTACAAAATTCTAATCTTATTAGTACTTATAATTTCCGACAACATTTATTTAGAAAAAAAAATAAAAGATTTGTTTGGTTTTGTTGCTTGTATCGTGTACAATTCATCTATTTATCGCATTTAAGGAGCTAATAATGTTTGTTTAATCCTACTATATTTCATGCTTTGTTGAATTGGATCTCTGAATATATTTGAAAATTTACTCTGCCAATGGCTTCATTATATCCTGTATTTGTTTAGTTACGTATATATCTTTGTGGATGAAATGTAATGAATAAATCTGAGTTCAGTTTCAAATAATTTTTGAATAATGGTGGAGTGCATGTGTTTATTTCAATAATTAACAAATCATTAGATATCCTTAAAAAAAAATTCAAATCCTTTAGTAGATAAATTATTGATTTGATAATTAGATGCATCGAACTAATTAATGGAAAATAAAAAGCAGACAAAAGTTTTTGTTTCATCTTAAATATGGAACTTTATTTCTCTATATCAATGTCGACGTATTGTGAGGACATTCCGTAGAATGATTAGATTTATAAGCGCAAAAGATGTTAACGTCTTGAAATTTCATATATATCTTGTTTAGTTTCTATGTTTTCTTTTAGATCAGTAGATCACCCAAACATTCCCAAAGGAGTAAGTCTAGATTGTGGCTCATAATATCACTTTTTATTATCTAAAGTATGATGTTCGAATGCGTGTAGTGTTACATATTAAGTTTATGCCGTGTTCTGTCTATGTTTGAATTGAAGTCATCATTTATGAGTGATTTTTGCTGAGGTTAATTACGTTTTAATACAAAGTTTTTTTAGTTTTCATTTATTGCCTAGTTAAGCTATTATTTTCAAGTAGTTATTATTAGTACTGATCTTATAATCACATTCATATCCTTCTCGTGTCCTCCTTTCCTCTAACCAAAACAGTGGAGTACACCGCTCAAGGAGGTAACAAAGGATTATGGTACTTTTTTACGTCGAGAGAGAAAAAATATCGGAACGGGAAACGCCCAAACCGTAAAGCCGGAGATGGATTTTGGAAGGCTACCGGAGCTGACAAACCTATTATAAGGAACAATGTACAAGTTGGTTTTCGAAAGGCACTTGTATATCACAAAGGCAAACCTCGCAAGGGTGAAAATAAGAAGACAAATTGGATTATGCATGAGTTTACTGTTGTTGGACCGTCGACGACACAACTCAAGAAAAGAAAAACCACTTCCGTTCATGAAGATACGAGTATGAGGGTATGTACGTACATTTCTCTTCATCTTGCATTTTCAGCACATATTATAGAGTATATCTTTCACATTAACATGCATGAACTTTTTTTTTTTTTTTTTTTTTTTGTTTATTTTTTGTTGAAAAATATGATCTCTTTAGTTTTTTTTTTTCAAAACAAATGTGAAAGTAAGATTTGCATCATGCTAGTGTTTGTCACAAATAATGTGTTGGTAAGATTCGCAACATGCCAAATTTTGTCACAATAGATAAAAACATGTCATCAATGTATGAACAAAAAATTATAGCATAGTTTAATTTGACCTATTAGCTGGTGACGGATTTTGGTTTATTCTTGATCACTGACATTGAATTTATATACGGCCAGCTAGCCATGCATCTAAATGTCACTTTCACTTGCTTTTTTGTACGCCATGTACGTTTATGCATTATATTTGTAATTTGTTTAATGAAAATGTGTCTTACATGCATATAACATTTTAGCATTGTTAGATGAAATTTCCAATCTATAAGACTATAGTCATATATAATCATGCTTTCAATTAAGCTTAACTGACCACATGATTATAATTACTAACATTTTGTTACCACTAGTTGGATGACTATGTTTTATGTAGGATATACAAGAAAAATCCCAAAGATAAATCAAGTAAAAAGAAATCTCAGGCACAAGAAGAAATTCAGCAAGATGTGAGCTTTGAAAGCGAACCAGACGTCGAGTCACCAGAAGTCGAGACTTCGTCCAATGACAGCATTCCTGCTCCTGCCACAAGTAACATCGTTTCCCCTCCGGCAGCTAATAACAACGGTGGTGGTGTCGACTTGTACGATGTTCCTAACAATAATTACTTCGTCGACAACAATGCTACTAATAATATCATGTATAGTAACAACCATATTGTCGACAACACTAACAACAACATGTGCAGTAATGACTACGAAAAGTATGTAAATAGTATTCCACCCATGGGAAACTTCTCCAGCACTCCACTCACAATGGACGTGAGCTTCTTAGTTGACGAAGTCCGGGACGACCAACTTATATTCCATGGTAATGACCCTAACTTTAGCTGCTCAGATGCTCTACTAATTAATGGTTATGACTTTTTGGACGATGCATCATTCTCGGCGTCCTTCCGATCACTAGAGCAGGCATTTCCCAATCCAAGTATGATGGACATGACGTCCTTTGAAGCAGTATACGTGCCGCCCGCTAATCAAGGTGTGCCGAATATGGTTGACCTTAGAGTTACGCCAACGCCTCCTCCTCGGTGTTAGGATCGATATTGGTTCCGGGGTAACCAAATTTATGGTGTCACTTCGTGAACTTCGGGTTTTCATAGACGTGTTTTAATTATTAGCATTATTTTCAGTAAAATCATATTTACTTTAATAACTTTGTTGTGTAAGAGATTTGATTTTATGTTTCGGATTTATTGAGCTACTTATAGTGGCATTTTATGGGGATGTATGTTCGTTACATGGTTTAGCAAAATTGTTGAATATTAGAGAATTGCTATAAGGTAAGTATTCAAACAATGAAAATATAACATTAATATTGGTCAATGGTACCATCAATTAGAAACATAGTAGGGTGACAACATGCAAAATAACACATTATAAAAACCCGATTAAGTGCTTCATGATTATACCTTTTTTATGGTCACATGGATTGTATTTACTTGGGTGATAATCAAGCCCTGCTCTTAATTAATGGAGAACAGGGATAGATAGAATCACATGATAAATCATCTATTCTCTTTTATAGTCATAGATAGCTAGTTAGTAGTTACCCCCAAATCTCATGTTTATCACGGCCATCATCTGATGCACTCCTTTTTTGCCCAATTCTTTATTCCTCCTTTGCTCAACCTTACAAGCAAATAGATACACACGGGATGAAATTCAAGGAAAACATGATGGGTGTAGTTGAAGGGCTAACTAAGAAGTGATTTTTCATGTGAATATGTCTTCTCATCATAAATTATAGCATTTATTTCCCACTCATGTAATCACAATTCATTAATTATATAATTTAATTCTTACTATGTAAGCACAATTTATTAATTATAACATTTATTTCTTTTCAATCATTATACATTGAACATACCCTTTAAAGCTTGTCGTTTATCATGCACGTTATTAACCTTACTTATTGTTAACACATCACTTAGTCATATTAAATTAAATTTTTTTTTTTTATAAATTGCCTCTATAAATAGGAGTGCACATAAACAACTAAAGAGCACCAAACAAAAACTAACAAACACAAACTTTTTGCTTATTGTTTTATTGATCGATTTTTTTTTTTATAAATTTTGTGATAATGGATGCGTCTTTCTCACTCAACATTTTGAAGCCCGTCTGTCCTAGATTATTCCTCCCCCCACTCCCCCCGCCCAGCTAGGTTGGTTTATAATAAAATACTTTTTATTTATATAATTCACACCCTTGTCATACTATCTTTCACCTATTTATTCCAACTTTAATTCCTTTAGAGCAAAAATTATTATTTGCTCCGTTCTATTATTTTTAATTCTTTATTGCATTTTTCTTAGTCTTTTTAAAAATATCATATCTACTACGTTTTGAAAATTGAATGTTATCACTCTCATTCTCTTGAAACGATAATTCCAAAGTGATTATCGTCGGACTTGAAATAACCTTGTTTTAAAGTTAAAGACGTCTAATTATAAAGCCAGGCTTTGATTTTAAAACTGGCATTTTTTCCCCTTTTTTTATTTAAAATTTTCGGACTGAGAGTTATGATCAAGAATATAATGTCTACCACGTTCTAGTTCATTGACGTTTTACAAAGTTTTGAGAAAAACGCTGAATTTTAAGATTGTTAGCTTTATGACCTACGTCTTAAAAAATTAATATAGGTTTTGTTCAAGCAACCAATTTTTAAGCTGATACTCGAAATTTTTTGTTGGTGTATGTGCAGGTCTCAGGTCACGATGACGATGTTTCAGTCCCTGTGTAGTTTTGTGCTACCGTTAGATCCGTAACGATTGTTGTTTGTTTCTCATGTCGTATGTTTGTATTTTGATAAAGTTAAGAAGTTTAATATAAGCCCAAGAAAATATTTGCGTTGTAATAATAATGCCTCAATGAAATGTTCTCAATTTGTGTGACGACGTGTGTCTAAATTTGTGTTACATGGTTGGTATATTTGTGATTCGGAATTTAGTGAGCGTAATGGGATTGAAATGTTTACATGACGTGTTTTAAATACATGGTCAGTCAGGTGCTCTACGAGGAGAAATCAGATTTGAGTTGAATAATTAAAAATCGGCGAAAGTGACAATTTGCCCCCTACACTTATATTTTGAAACTAGATTTATTCACCCATAACCATATGGATTTAGGATGCACCAAATAACACAACTTGTTACTCAATACAATATTAGCTAGTGTAATAATTATTAAGTTTGTGTTCTAAAAGAGATACGTTTCGAAATTAGATTCACCCATGACCATGCATATGGATTTAGGAAGCACTAATTAACACAACTTGTCTCACAAATTACTAGTGTAATTAGGTTTCTGTTCTTAACGAGATGTGTTTCGGCCAATTCTAAGTCGAAAAAGAGTAGGAAAGCAATTAGTCCTTTAAATTTCGTCCCTTAGCTTATATATAAACAAGCTTGAATACGAATTCCACATACTCTGGAATCAATGCAAGACACTGATGTATCAGAAAGAGAAAACGAGCATGAAGATCTTTGTGAATACAATAAGGGAGATGATAACCCTCGAGGTCGAATCGACTGATACAATTAACGAATTGAAGTCGAAGATACAAGAAAAAGAAGGAACTCATATCGACGATCAGTTCCTAATATTCGCCGGGAAGAAGTTGATGATGAAGGAAGACGAAAGCGGCCGAGGACAATGCAGCGGCAACAACTTAAGTTGTCACAAGATTAAGGATGGTTCCACAATCTACCTTGCATGTAGAATTTGAGTAGATAAACTAGCTAAACAGATACTTAAGATAATTGTGCATTTTACTATCTGTAGAATTAATCTACTAATCTAAGGATGGAGTATAATCATAGTTTACTACCAATTAATATCTTAATTAGTGCAGTACAACTTAAGTTACTAATGATATATAATCATGCATGTCATATCTAGCCAGCAGAGATTTTAAGTAGTGTAGACAATTTGAATTCTATAATGGCGAGTTATTTTACAAAATTTTACTACCAAATTAATTGTATAATAAGTTTACAATTATGATTTTTCAATACAATTAATTTTACTACTGGTAACTTAATTTTACAATCACGCACGTATACATTAGCCGTGTCTAAATTTTAAAACTCAGCATTTTCTCTTTATCTTTACGTAAGACTTGCTCGCAAGTCGCAACTACAATACACTCTTCCTGGTTTTCGGAGGAAGTTCAACCACGTCGTTGAAGTGGTAAGTCATAAGTGTACGCGTAAGGCACGTCTTTAGGCATATTTCAGAATTGTCCGACAAATATAGCTAGAATAAAATTAAATTAGATTTCCTGAGAAATGTCAACTATACTTGACTTTTATAAGTACGTACCTGATCAAAGCCTTACTTAAACTGAAACAACGTAAGATAGATAATAAGGTACACGATTTACAAATCTTTCCAAATATAATTGTATAAATCTTGTTGTTAGTTATTATATGTCCATTAATTCGGATTTGAGTCGAGTTTAGGCAAAAATATATATATTTAACACGATACTAATCTAGCTCATCGGTTGTTATTGCTCTGAGTATTTGCCAACTACGTACGTGTACACGGGTGGATCGTAGCATGGATGATCGGGAACAGCCTCGTCTGATTTGCTTCAATTGCAAAGGAAAACAAAAATGCATAGGTATACTAGTATTTCTTTTTCCTTTTCCTTTAATCCTCAACCATCCTATGAAATTTTACCTATTACATACGAGTCATGTGTCATGAGCACGCAGTGGTAAAACATTCTAATATACAGTGGAATTGTTGTAGTTTCCCCTCATTTGATATACTTTTAAGTATCAATTTGAGTATTTTTTTTAAATATAGCGTAATTTTTATGTCAAACCATTTCTTTTTTTGTATTATTATTGTTGTCCACATTTATAAAAGTTAGAATAACAATCTTGTACGAAATTGCAACAAATTCATAATGTCAAATTGAAATCAATCTTGCTTGCAGTAAATCGAAAAATTCAGAAAAATACCCAAATTTTCTTGATAAGCTAAGGTACATAATTTAATCTAGTAAAGCTCACAAAAGTAAATTGAACAATTTTTTGAAATAATGCTCAAAAAACAAATGTTAAACAAAATGGGTCGGAAAAAAACTTGTTCAACATAATGGGGTGCACGTCACCCATTTGTAAAACCGCCAGTGCCAGTGGCAGTTTTACTATTCGCAATTTTTTTTTTTTTTTTTTTTTGTTTTTTTTTAAAAAAACGTCAAGAGTTGTGGCTGTTTTATATATGGGTGACGTGCACCCCATATGGTTGAACAAGTTTGTTTTCCATCCATTTTGTTTAACATTTTTTTTTCGAACACTATTTCGTTAAATTGTTCAAGTAAATTCAGGTGTACATATATTGACATTATACGATCATCTGGTCATGTCAATATATAACTTATTTATCCATAAAACTTGAGCTTTCAAGATAGAAAAATCGTTGTATATAAGTCTCTTTAATTTGTTTTTATTTATTTCCTTGTGTGGAAGTAGATGAAACACTACCAACAACTAAAAACACATGCTACTGTAATATGATTGAAAAGATCAACAAGAAGCATACCGAGTTGTCTGGTAAGTGAAAACAGTTGGAAGGATTGCCTTGGCAACCATCCATCTATAGGGTTCCTGAACATATGCGAAAACTTAACGACAATGCTTACACGCCCTGGCATGTATCAATCGGTCCTTATCACCACAAAGATCACAAGTACAGTGTCGTCGAGAACCAAAAATTCGACTATATGATGGCTTTGATACAGAAGAGCGGCAGCCAGGACTGTCCTGTTGAAACAAAAGTAGATAATTACGTTAAGAAAGTCGAGGAATTGGTAGCTCAGGCGCGCTTGAGCTATGCTGAGAACATAGACCTTACAGATTATGAATTTGTCAAAATGTTGCTGATTAAGGCAATGTATGATTTTATTAAGAGCAAATCCGAGGGTTGGGATCCTGCAACAGAATTCGTATTTCAGAGTTCAAGAACATCATTCGAAATCAGACGTGACCTGACTTTGCTGGAGAATCAACTCCCTTACAACGTTGTTAAGGGAATTTACGACTTAACATTCGGAGAGGAATCGGATGGTAAACCCGATTTCAGCGAAGTTGTTTACTGTGCCCTGAGAACATCCATTCCGAACCTTCATTTTTTGACAGATGCTGATCTGAAGGACAAAATAATTCAACAGCCTGAAATGACTGCTCATTTGTCAGCTTCCTGAAAGCCTGCTGCGGATTCTCAACTGTCACAACAGTCGCAGCAAACCAAGAACAAACCGAAAGCATTAGACAAGGAGACCAGATGATACCCATCAGGAAGGAATTCCCATGCCTCTGCAACATGAAAACCCATAACATTCGGGTTCCAGCTGCAACCAAACTCGCGGAAGCAGGAGTCGAGTTTAAAGCTGCTGTCATTGAATTTGAAACTGATACAACGAACATTATCCAACCTGAAGAATACCGTTGCAGTGACCCATTACTCGAGATAAAATTCAATCCTAAAAAGGGTGAGTTAAGGGTACCTGTACTGATAATGTGGCATCATACAGAGACATTTTTCAGGAATACTATGGCGTACGAGCTGTACAACCATACAGCTAACAGTAACCGCAGATCAATTAGCGACTACCTGTGTTTTATGGATGACTTGATCAACACAAAAGAAGACGTCGCAATGCTGGTAAAGTGCGGTATCATTCAGAATTGGCTAGAGTCAGATGAAGCTGTAGCGAATCTGTTTAATTCAATCACCAAGAATATACTCGCAGACTATGCATCCTACTCGCGGATATGCAAAGGATTGAATGGATTCCGCGGTAAGCCAAATATGCGCTGGTTAAAGGCAGTACTTAAGCGCGAATTCTTCAATGAACCAAAAGCGATTATGTACTTTATCACCGGAGTTCTTATACAAACTGCTGCGTCCATTGCACAGACTGTCGTTAGTTTTCGCTCTCCTAATAGTGAACACTAAACTGTGAATTTCCGCTTAAATTGGACTCTAACATGCTGCCTTAGTGCCTTATGTCACTCAGTTCACACTTTCTCTCTCTGACGTTATCATTCCCCTATATTTTCATAACTTATCACCAAAATTTGAACTTTCTACATACACATTGTCGTCTTGATAAGCACATCTAAAATCTACATTCGAAAGCACTAACCTAATGTTCTCTAACAGAGTGTAAGACCCACAGGCTCGATCTCGGATAAGATCATAAATGCATAATGAAACGAACAAACAAAAACAATGATTCAAGGAGATATGTTGCAAGAATTGTTGTGAACTTGTAAATACCATATTTCCTTGAATTCGCGTAGATTATAGAAGCATTGAAAGCTCAGGTATTTCTACTAACCTACATTCGAAGAGTTTTTTACACTCAAAGATTTAGACATAAGATTTCAAACAAAAATCATAGTTAATGATTGTCGTCGTCAAGTAGCTGGCCAGATCGATCTTGTTACAAATTCTGTGACATTTCTTGGACGTCGACACACAGGGCATTTTTCAAACCTCCAGCAATCTCCATGGAAAGCTGCCCAACAGGGAGCATGGTACACAACATCTGTAACATTTGCATTGGGATGCCTGGTAAAACAAACTCGACACATACCACCAAAACCTTGAGGGTGTATCCAGGACACCATCCAAGAACGGGGATAGCCATAGGGAGGGAATGGAGTTCGTCGAGGATGACCCTTAGTAGGAGGTAATGGACTAATTTCACGTTTGTGCTGCCTATTCCAAACTATCGCAAGCGGAACCGGCAACTCAACTGATGCTCCATAGGACAGTTTTCCAAGTCAATGTGATTTGTTGTTGTATCTCTCAAGTTTTGTAAATAACAAAACTCGTGAACAGCGTCTCCACATATGTAATGCTTCACTCTTTCGTTCCTTCGGAATAAATTGAAACATTTTACACATTTTTGCCCAGAGGTAAGCAAATTATCGAGCAGCGCACGAGGTTCCATTTCCTACTTTCTTGAACCGAAAAACACAACATTTTCAGAAATTTAATTTACGGAGATGAACATAAACCAAAGGGAAAAAATCCTAATTAAATATCTCGCCTATTCATTCTCCATATGCTAAGCCATCTTTGATGATTAATCAACAATTCAAACTGCGTGTCTTTCTTACGTATTAACCACAAAAATATTGGGGGTCGACTATCACAAAATTGCCATATGCAAGCAACAGTCACTTTCTCACTTATTCATTACACAACACCGAAATACGACCAATAAATCATTTGCACAATTGAACAAGGGTATTGAAAGACATGTGTTATACTAACACAAATAAAATCATTTGGTCATCATACCACGAAAACATTAAACATATAATCATGGGCAAATTTCATACGAGTATTTAAAAGATCAATAAAATCATGTTTAAATAACATGTAATCTCATAATAATTAATAAATTTACATCTCCTCAATAATAATTCTAGGCTAATAGGATAATATCATCAACCCCAACAACATGTATATTGTATAATGCGTAAATGTCAAAAATTGCAAATTATTACTCCTACAGAGCAAAAACGAAATAATTAAAAAGTTGAGGAGAGAAAAAAAAAGAAAAAGAGATACCTTAAAAAAAGGGTAAAGTTCTAGCCTTTTAGGTATTTGCGGCAGTGGCGAAATCTCCTGAAATTCCACAGTCCCCCCCCAACGCTTTGCCTTTTCTTTAGGGTCGGTCACTTGGTTGAGTGTCTGAGACGCTCTTCTATATACTGGTAGTCAGGAAGCGGACTATGAGTAAGACAAATATTTATGTACATTGCCAGCTATGTATGAGGGGTAATGTGGGTATTTTCTCCTATCAATGTACTATACATATCCTCGGGAAAAAAAAAAAAAAAAACGTTTATTTTCACAGCCCCGCCTTTCCTATGTGCAGCTACGCCCTTGGACATTGACGTGGGTGTAGCTATTTGGTTGTGGAAATAGTCGGACTCTTGTCAAATTAGTATTTCGAGCGAATGCCTTAAACCAATAACGTACATTTTGAATTTTTGATACATTATGTGTGAAAATAAACAAGAGAGTACCTTATGAAAAACGTATTACGAAAGAGACTAACCTAGTAAGAAAAGTGTAGAAGTACATGGTTCGCCTCATCTATATGCATCCCCACATGTCACAGACTCACAGTGTGTAGATTCAAATTCTCATATTGCTTTCGTTGTTAGTCCAAAAAAAAAATGCGCAAAACGCTGTTTCGCTGCTCTCCGGAAAACTTTAATTCATAAACATCATCAGCAAGGCAAAACTATTGCCGGCGTCTTTGGACTTTTCAAAGCCATACTGTGATAGTGCTAGATTGTTAGTACATCATCTCGCTGAGTTGCCAACCTACACTATACAAGGAGTCAAGCATCTGACAAATACTGTCCAACATTTACTTCTCTAGCAAAAGTATAACTTCGCCTTGCAAAAGACCGTCAACTTCTCCAAGAACAACGATCATAATTATCATACATATCTATCGGGCTTCAGCACTGTGTCGGAATCTACTTGACTAGTATATAAATCACCATTTCCATATTGATAACAACATTGAAGAAGTCCAGAAGCTGTAAGATCGGATCGACATCATCCTTGGGTGCGTTCAATTACATGTTCTGGTGCACAGCTCATCACATCACATAGAAAACGGAAAGATGTTAGAAAATGAAACAAATGTCCGCAAAGTGGATCATTGGTCAGTATACTTTGATAAGAGATCTCATCGTAACAACAGATGTACAAGAACATGAGAAAAATGTTGATAATAAAACATGGACTTGGCCTACCTTAACCCTAAGCCTAGCCCTAACCTAACCTGACTCTAACTCTATCACTAGCCCATGAGGTCAGGTTCAACCGTTCAAGCTCAACGTTTTTCTTACCATGACCCTAACACTAGGCCGCCCTAGCACTAGTAACTTAGTAATCACGTTCAGTGCAGGGTGAGTCCATGCTAAAACCGAAGTTAAAGGATGTAAGCAAGAATGTTTTAAAAATATTTGCCTAAACAGAGAAGCAGATAAACAAGAATGTGCACACAATTAGTAAAACCATCTTTCAGAAGATTAATATAATCTTGTAACCATGTCCCTGTTGGAAGCTCAACGATGTCCACTGTCTTGGCTTGACTGTTAATATTGTTAAGAACTCCTGTAACGACAAATCTTGTGCTATCGTCTAGACAAGCCTCAACGCTTCCCTTGAAGCCATGAAACCAAGGAACCATGGGTTTCATGCCTTCATTTCTCAGCAAACACTTTGCGATTGATACTTGAAGTGGGTATATGATTTAAGAAATAAAGTTGGAAACTTTGGCTTTGGATTGTTATAATTTTTTCAAAATTTGATCATGTGGGTGATGCTTTGGTTCTGATGCTTATCTGCTGAATTGTACGTCGTCGTTGTTTTCAATCTGCAATTCCTTGCTTTGATTAATGTTAGTTGTTTCCCAATTTCGTTGCGTGACTAGGGCTTTGTTGTCAACATAGGGGTAAGACTTGCGTACATGGTACATCCAACCCCCTATTGTCTCGCAAAAAGCGGGAGCCTTTGAGGCATCGGGGTAACAATGTTGCTGTGGTTAGTCTTTGTTGGCATTGTTGTATGCGTGGATTGTTGGTAATTACCCCTCTTATGCCCAAAGATATATGTATGAAAATTTACTTGCTTGATAACCCGATCACGGGACTAGGGGAGTCAGTCTTAATGCCTATGCCTGGATTGTTGGCACTTACCCCTTGTATGCCCCTGGGTACTTTTATGATAGTATAAGTGAAAACATGATTCGGTCTTAATTCCTATACCTGCATTTCATTTGTAGCAGTGGAGTATAATTGCTACATGGGTGATATAATTCCTTCAATGGTTGATGGGCTTAAAGACCTTGAAAGATTGGTTCTTTCGTTAGCTTTGGAGAATTATTCGATTAATGAGGATGTGGAAATCTATCTTCTAGCGGCAGGTACCGGTCGTTCAAACCATGTATGTCCCATAGAGTTTCGTAAGGATGCCATTGTTAGTTTGGCTCACAACTTTGTCGGGACTAATAATATTAACCTTTTTGAATCATTGGCCGACATTGGGAATCGCTACAAGGTATCTTAGTGGCTTGCCTTATAATTTTGAATAAGTCGACTTGGTTGTAGCAAATAGTTTAATCATACCGTTTTAGCTCGGACATTTTTTACTTGTTTTTTTTTTTTTTTTCAATTCATGTGTGCCTGATGTATGATGTGAAATAAATTGGTATAGGGGCCCTCAAAAATTGATATAGATGCGCCAGTTTTGGAGGTTAGGCTCACTCGTATTACTGGTCTGCTTTTAGTGGAGGATGATGATTTAGTGGCTTTGCATAAGTTAGAGGGATGCGACGCATGTGGCAAATCGCCAAATTGGCTGCTTCCTATTATACCATTAGTTCTTGTAAATGGATGTGATGGGGGAGGTTTATGGCTCAAGTCTTACATTCCGAAGTATCACCCTGGAGATGTTATTGCCAATGTGAAGAATTATATGAATAAGAAGGAGCTTGTGCCTATGGTGCCGTGGTTTAAGGGTTTTAAAGGCAAGGTTGTACAGTCTTCAACTGATGAAACTGAGTATATAATCAGCGGAATCTTAGAGAAAATTAACGATCAAAGGAGGAATGTTGTCATTACAGAGTTGCCTGTTGGGGTATGGACACATGACTATATTTCTTGGTTGGAGGGACAACCATGGATTCAGGTACAAAGCTACTTTTGATTTTGTTGATTCTGTCAGTAAAGCTATTTTCTTGTTTAACTCATGCCCCTTGCATACGAATGTTTGTTGGTATAGAGAGCATGCATATATTTCACTTCCTCGCTCAAGCATTAAAAATGCAACCATGTTCCGAAAGAGTAAATTATAAAGAAGCCTTATAAGTTGTGAGTGAAAACAATCAATAGTTGAGTGACCACTATGTAAATGTTTGTAGGACAAGACCATCTTGTACATTATTAAGTTTTAATGTTTAGTAAATTTATCATCAAAGTTTAATAATTAGACATACTAGTTTTTTTGTTGTTGTTTATCTATAGCTAATATCGTAAAAAAAGTTATATTGAAGAATGTTCTTATCAGTCGAAACACAGTTACAGCGCAAACAATCAATGACAGGCTGCCCGTGAAATTCATCTCTAGTAACTCCATCCTTTTTTTGGCCTTCATTAAGTTCTAACAATGTGCTATTAGATTGGATGCTGACTGCCATAGCTAAACCGAAATTGTTTGGGGCAGTTTGGTTGTTGTTGCTGACATTGATATTAAACATAAAGACACACATGGAAACAACTAATAACAGGCTCTTTTACTTGGTTGCTGATGTTGAATTGAATAGTGAAAGCATGAATGCTTAGAATGAATATGGGGTGAATTGAACTATTGAAGTATATTATGCCTAATATCTCCATGAAATCTTATTCAGAATTAGCATATATGCGTTTCCAAATTGATGTCAAAGGAAATCTTATTTTGGTCTTTCATGCTCCAGTGTTACGAGGACCTTAGTGTGTGCAAAGCCTCCATTCAGTTAGAAGTTACTCTGTTGGGGGATGCTTGGCTACCTGATGAGGAGTACCTTATGAAGAAATTAGAGCTTACGAAGACTATCAGCTTGAGGGACATGCATCTTATTCATCCAAATGGGGAAGTTGTGAAATATGATAATCCACTGCACAGTACGTTTTCTGGTCCATCGTCTACGGGCTTCAACAGAATATTTGAATGCATTGTTAGACTAAGGCTTTATTTGTTGTCATGCAGTTATAGATGATTTTGTTAGCTATAGGTATTCATTCTACCTGAATAGGAGGGTAAGTATATTTTTCATGGCAAATTGTGACAAAAGTTTAAGTTCATGTAACACTATCTACTAATCATCCTGTCCCTCTAAATATAGGATTTGATGTTGGTCAATGCTAACTCAGAGTTGACATCGATCAAGTCTGCTCTCATGGTTTCCACTGGAGCTGCCTGTCGTAACACCGCTATAGTCAAGCACTGGATGTCCAAGTTCAAGCCGAGAACTGGAGCTGCAGACCTATCAAAGCTTCAAACCTTGCTTGATAATAAATTAGATGTGAGTGATGTTGGTGATTTCAGTGTCAGAGAAGCTCTGATTGCTGTGCGGACTTTGTTTGACAGATTGGTTAGCCTTAAGGAATCAAATAAAGGACATGGGAGTAAGCACTTATCCAGTGATGATATGGTAGTTCTGGAAACTGTATGTAATGCTCTGAGGAAACTTATGGGTGCTCTTTCTGAAGTTGAGGAACTAACTATTAGAAGGGTTAATCTTACAAGTAGGATAAATCAGCTCCAAAAGGAAAATGGATATTGTTTGTGGTCCAAGGATCTTGATTATCTCGAGTTATTTTTTAAGGTAAGGTTTCTAATGCTTGTTTTACTGCGTATATTGTTAGTTTGTCTCTAATCAGAGTTTTGTAGGGACAAGAAAAAGTTGAGGAAGTTCAATGTAAGACAAGAAAAGCCACTTCTCAGAGATCAAAAAGAAAAGTTGAGGAAGTTCAAAGTAAGACTAGAAAAGCCCCTTCTCAGAGATCAAAAGGAAAAGTTGTGGAAGTTCAAAGTAAGACAAGAAAAGCCACTCCTCAGAGATCAAAAGGTGATCTCTCTCTCTCTCTCTCTCTCTGTGTGTATTTTGTATTTTTTTTGTAGTCTGATGCTCTTTCTTTTCTCCTTTGGTAACTTTGAAGGTAAAAAAAGGAAGGCGGGAAGTAGTTAAGGTATGCGTTATTAATGTACCCCCATTTTCACTCTTTGATCCATATATCTCTCCATAAAACTATCAGCATCAGGGAGGCTGGATAGCGTTTGTTAAAAGAGGCAATCTTTTGTCTTCATCATCGCCACCTCTATAAAAACCTCGGCATCTGCATTATGGATAAGTTTTCTTTGAACATTATGTTAATAGGGTCTAATTAGTGTCGTCCGTGTGAGTTCTCTAATTGTTGATGACCTGACCTTGCCACGGGAGTTCGATGGCTGCTATGCCCTAATCAAAATGACACAACCCAATTCTTCTGGAGTTAACTCAATCAAGCTAATTCCTTTCAGGAAGAGGCATCAGAAATAGGATTCTGGCTCTAAGCTCAGTTCATCAACAGAATTTGAATGGAACTTTTTCGGTCAAGATATATGTGCTTTCGTGTAAGAGTAGAATTCCTGACTAAACCTGATGTTATGAATTCATTGTGGGTGTGTTTATCATCGAAATCAAATTTAGAAGGTGTGTTACTCAGAATGTTTAGTGGATGTGTTGAAGGAAGGCAATGCTTGACAATTGACATGGCTCTTAAACAAGTTGAAGTCTGTAGAATAGGATTTATCTTGTCCTAATAAGTTATAGTAGCTATAGGATGATGCCGATGATCTCATAAACTGAGAGGACGATTTTAGGAAATAAAGGGCCATTATCAGTTGAGCTCAGGTGAACTGGTGAAGTCCTCTTCTGAATTGGAATTTTTTTTGTCTGTCTTCACAAAGGTATTAAACATGGCAAATTGACGTATGTGCAGTAAATCTAGGAGCCTGCAATGACTGCTGTTCTCACATCCACGTCTCTTTGTTTTAAAGTCAATAGCTAGGTGGCTTAGCGAGAACATGAACATGGCTGGCTAAGTGAACGTACAGAAGGTGCAAAATATGTTGGATGTATGTGGCAGTCTGAATTAGTCGAGTTCTCTGAACTTAACAAATAAATTCTTCTTCATCTGATTGAGGACTTTATTCAAGGGATTGCTATTTCATTTGTGATGTCTTATGATGGTAGTTTAAATGAACTTATAAAGACCTTACTGAGTAGTCAGCAAACAGGTGAAAACAACACCTGCAATAGTGTAAGTTTGGTAACATATTCAGCAAAACTCCCTGTTTTTTTTACTTTTTGACAGCTCATAGTCATGACCTTATGTGTACGATGCCATGGAATGAAAATTATGCTATTTTCTGCTCGAATATATATAATCCTTTTTCCAAGGTGATGACTAGACATTTCTCGTTGGAAGCTGTAAGGTATTGCTATCATCATATGAAACCTCTCAGACTTCATCTCCCTCTGACTGGTGGTCATTGTTGGATACCTGTTTTATATATATCCTGAGTCCCAATCCCGTATCTGTTTCTTTCTTTCTCCTCTCTGGTCCCTCATTTCCGTAATCCTATTCGTTGACTCTACCATTCTTTTGGCTTCTTCGTTGTTTGCCGCCCCCATCTCTATGATTTGGCGCCAACACTTGTTAACCTTGGTATTCTTGCTGGCTTTGATATGCCTTTTTTTTTTTTTTTTTTTTTTTTACCTTGTTGCTTGGTTTATTTCCGGATTTGAGGTATCATGTTGGGAATTTGTTGGTGTCGTCTTTGGTAGTTGACTAGTTATCGCTTGTCACTTGGTGTATTGCCACTCTGATATTACTTTGATAGGGAAATTAATATGGTTTCTTGTTTGCCCATGTGAGTTGTAAAAGGAGGCCTTTATTCAATTGTCGCCCTAGCAAGTCCTCGAATCCGTTTAGAAGTTTCATTGATGCTTTTTCACAAGTTAGTTGGACTTGATATTGTAAAAGCTTGTTATTGGAGCGTTTAGAAGAGCATGTATCTGTACTAGAGATTTGGTTGCATCCTTTTGTAGTTACAATTACTCGAGTTTGCATGTTGAGTGCTTTAAGAATTCTCGACCACACTAATCTCATGTATATGTTTGGGCCATCTTTTGCAGGTGGACCGGTTGTTTCACTTTTGGACGCAGGTGGCCATGTTGCTGTGCTATGAACTCGAATTCTCATATCTATTCTGATCAGATGCATTTTTGAGATCCCCATTTAGAAAGCTAGACTACAATTGCCCGGTAGGGTTTTGATTTAGGAATTAGGACCGACATGAGTACGTAGCTGCCTGTAAATATCTCGAGTGACAGTGGGGATGATTATGTTATGAACTCCTTAAGTTAAAGTTGTGTATATGATGCAAATCCTTAACTTCTACGGTGTTGAACTGCTGATTACGAGCAATTAAGAAATTGTTACAGAATTTTAAGTCTATAGACAAATGGGTCCTTTTGTTTTTATCAGGGTTCCCACGATGGCTTCAGTGTCGGATGTCTTTTCATCCTAACCCTTCAAATTCGTTACTTCTATAGTTTTATGGGTCAAGGTAGCCTTCTCATTACATTTTGCAAGTTTCATCATAAGAGATGGTTTCACGATAGCTTGTTACGTACAACCCCGTAAATGATTAGAGAGCGCTTTACGATAATTGTTTCTATAAGAGATGAGAGATCACACATGGTTGACGTAAGTAAATCATGAACCTGGCAGTCAAGATGCAGACACAGTGGTCCTGATGCCCTTGGTCAGAGAAGTGGCCGTTGGATGAATAGACCACCTTTGTTACTAGTATGAGCTTTGAGTTCCATTTATTAATTTCAACCATAAAAATTAAAGAGCACTACTACCATTTTCACTTCAGCTGGAACTTGGAATAGCTAACACTTTTCATCTATCACATTGCTGTCATTTCATCAGATCTGTGAAATTTTCAAGCTAAGGTAAAACTTTCTACTACTGATTTTTCCGATTTCGAATTCAATATGTTATTAATATATGATGATTTATGTTATGCTGATCTTAGACATAACTGTAGATTTGTAGGTCAAATTTTTATTGTAGTACTCGCATGTTTTCCTTAGCTTATACGGAGTACTACTAGGAGTATCAAGAAATTTTTTTTTTTTTTTTTTTTTTCATGCATCGAATTTTATATACGGTGGTTTCTGTTCTATGTGGTCAATTTAGTCATAATTGAACAAAGGTCAAATTTTTAATTTGTGCTAGCATGTTTTTATTTATTTATTTATGTCAAGAAGGTACAATAATAGATCGACAAGGTCGAATTTTTAATTTGTGCTTAGCATGTTTTCTTATGTCAAGAATGTATAATAATTGTCAGCAAAGGTCTAATTTTTATTCCAGCATGTTCTTCTCCTTAGCTTATGTTAAGAATGTTCTTCCGGCATTGATTTCTATATACTATGAATGTATATATGATTGCTAAAGTTATGATAATTTTTGTGATAATTGACATGAAAGGCTTGATTGGAAAATAATCATTCTGTAAGAACAACGTTTGTGAAAGTTATCTTAGTGAGGTTAGATTTCTTAAGTCAGGTAATTTGTGGTGCATGTATAGGTGAAGTACTATGTTGAACGATCCGAATAGAGCATATCAAACTCTTGCAAGAGGTGAAATGAGGTGTATGGACGGTTGTAGCCTTGTAGGGTGTTGGAGTCTGACGATATGGTGAGGTTTTACGATTGCGGCCACGCAATCCACCAGGATTGCTACAACACGCACTAACCGTACTTCTGTACCGCCGGTCATCCTCTAGTTAGGCTGGATTTTTACGTCAACCGACTTTGAGTATGGGAGGATAAATATGGGCATAGTTCCTCCAACATACGAAGTTGGTGGTTCTTCATCTCAACAACAACAACAACAACAACAACAACAACATCAAGCGGAAGCTGGACCTTCTAATGCACCACCAACAATTGATCCTTCCCAGTATCCCGACATCTACAAAACCAGATGGGACTCGGCTACTTTTAGAGATCGATGTGAGAGTTGTAGATTGTTTATCACTGTCGAGCAAAGGAACAACGTGGTATGGCATATGGCTACATATGGTTGTTACCATGAACAATGTGCTCGTCAAGTTTGTGCTCAAACTCCAACGGAATACTCTTTCACAGATTTCTTGGCCCAAGGTAACGTGTTGCTACAACCACAAATTGATGAGTGATAAATGATGCTGAAGAAATGATGGTATGAGAGATCAAGGTGATGATGGTGGATGAAGAATGATGATTAGGAATAATTATTAGGAATTTCCTTTACATAGTTCACCTCCTATTTGGTAAATCATTAATGTGTATGCCTTGAAAACTCAATGATTTCTCCCCTGCATGTAATAATCTTCTTGAACATTAATCCTTATCATCCTTTAATCAATTTATTTAGTTGTAGTTATCGCTTTAACATTGAGTTGGGTTCAATTCATATCGCACTTCAACCGGATCGGACTCTAAAGGGTCAGGTCATTTTTTTTTTTTTTGGAATCGGGTCACAGATGAAAGCGTTTCCAATCCTTTTTAATAATTTTTCTAAGTTGAAGACGGGACACCCGTACTAGTAACTTTTGTATTTATCGCGAGTCGGGTTCAATTTTGTATTTATCGCGAGTCGGGTTCAATTTAAATCGCGCTTCAACCGGATCGGACTCTAATGGGTCAGGTCGTTTTTTCTTTTTAAGAATCGGGTCACAGATGTATTATTGACTGTCCGGCTTCTGCAAAGGGAGACACACTGACAAAATGTTGATTTCCGTCCCAAAAACAACGTTCAAGGTCTATACTTTCTCCATTGAATCCGGCGGCTTCTTCTATACTCTAATTTGGGCCGACAACGGGCCTACTTTTTTTACCCTAAGCCCGGCCCAGCCCATGATCACCTCTAGTTTGTACCAAGGAATGGGCCAGAGACCCTGGAAACCCGTTAGGCCCATTGGTGGTAAGAAAGACGTTATGGAATATGGATGCAAACTACCGGTACACTGGCACGCACAAGGTCACTCTTGAAAAAGATTGGACAGTGTTATTGACGTGGATTCTTACGGTGTGAGTGGGAGTGTTATTAATGACCCTTGGAATTTTGATACATGAACCAATGAACATGCTGATACCGAGCAGAAACATGAAGTCGCACAATACACATCTGTTTAATTCAATTACCAATAAATTTTCTTGCCGAGAAAGTAAACATAAAAATATAATAAGGTTTCTACAAACATTCGACTACATGATAGCTTTAATAGATCGAGAAGCAACAACTCTGGTATGAAACTAAAAGTAGCAAAATACATTAAAAGGCATAGACCATCATCAATTAATAATTACAGATTTACAGCACACACATTGTACCGGTAAAATAACCAAATTTAATTAAGTCCACGAGACTTTATGAGGATTGAGGAGGATCAGTTGTTGAAATTAATTGGCTCACCATATATAGTAAAAAATTCTGGACTATCTTTTGGTCGTTCACAGGTTGGACACTTTTCGAATCTTACTGATACTACACAATTTTGGTGCAAAAGGAAACTATACGGAAAATGATACACCATGTTTGAGAGATCTTCATCGTGATCCAGTTTTGAACAAAATCTACAAGGGTGAAGCTGATTCGGGCGCAACGAAGGCTTTATTCAAGAAAATTGGTTAGTAAAGACAAGAAGTGGCCTTGTCTAAGGACAACCCCTGTAAGCAAGTAATGGGTCAATGTCTCAATTGCAATGCCTATTTCCAACTTTCCTAACTAGGTGAACGTTGCGCCACCTACGACAAAGTGGTCAGTTTTTTGGCGTTGGAAGATTATTCAATCGATGAGCAATATAATGATTAATGTTGTGATGGTTTCGGTCATATTTGATTAACAAGATTGTCAACCACTAGTTATGGTAGATCTTTACAGAATTCTGGCAATCCGATTCGAGCATAAGAGGATAGTCATGAGCATACAGATTTTCTCCTGTAAATCACAAAATGATGAGTGATGCTAAAAAACAATGATCGTAATATGAGAAAGATTAATGTGATGCTATGGATGTAGAATGATGTTGATAAATAATTATTGGGATTTTCATTTACATATAGTTCACCCCTATGTTGAAGATCATTATGTCATCTGCCATTTCGTTGAAACCATTTAGCGCTACGCTACGTATCATTATGTCACATGAAGTTACATTATGTCTCAAAATGATCTAAATAGAGCGTTCCAAGCTCTCGTTATATTGTTAGAGGTGATGTACGGCTGTGAATAACTGTGAGAGAATTTTACCTAGCGACAAGGTGAATCCGAGACCGTACTTTTGTCCAGCTTGCCATCCTCTGATTCAGATGGATTTGTACAACATTACTAGATACGATGAGTATAGGAGGATACTGTTTGGCATACCCGCTCCAATATATGAAGTATTTTCGGGTTCGGGTTCTTCGTCTCATTAACATCCCTAAGCCGGTATGCCGAAGCAATACCGATCAATGCTTTTGAATACTCAGATTTGTGTTGCTGCAATGAATGAATGATGAATAATTATTATTACTGTAAGAGTATTTGGAAGATCATTAAATTGCGCACGACATGTAATAATTTTTCTTAAACTTTAGTCCCACTAATCATGATCATTTTGTTTAAAAGCTTAAAATATTGGGCTCCTGGGTCTGGCGACTACCAGTCCAATTAGTATGATATTGTCCTTCCCAAAAGGCCTTGCCACGGCTGAGATCCCTGCTAGAGGATACACCCGGCCACATCATAGACAATTCCTCACAAACTATGGCTTGTCGGATTCAGCCATAATCAGGCTCTCTATAGCAATCCCAAGTCTTGATAACCTCCTCTTAGTCGACACATCATGCAGTCTTGCAAGTCCATGTGTCTCTCTTGGGGAGTTGGCCACACTGCATCCAAAGAGTATTCGTACCCGTCCCACGGGGCTGGCTCCTTGCTCACCACTCTTGCTTCTAGGTTTCCTAGTCCATGTACACCACCTTCAAGTCTTGATTAATGCACCCAACGTGTCATACATAAACCATCCGCAGTCCATACCACACGTTAGCGCCTGACCCAAGTCGAACCTTGGGCTCTGATACCACTTGTTGGGCCCCTGCGTCTGTCGACTACCAGTCCAATTAGTATGATATTGTCCGCCCTGGACCACGCCCTTACGGATTTGTTTTTGGGCTCTTTTCTAAAAGGCCTTAGGAGGAAGTCTTGTACTCCTTATTTTTTAGATGTGGCACTTGAGTTTGCAACTCAACATAAAACTCTTCATGTCTTCAAGAATTTCAGACTCGGTTTCGTATTGTGTATAATCAAGGTGAAAATCTATTATAATTCGGCTTTATAGTTATTTATTCACTTATCGTCATACTCTTACCTACTTGTATGTGTTTGACACTTAACAAAGCGTTTCCAACCCTTTTTCATAATTTTTCTTATGTGAGATGGGATACCCGTATTAGTAACATCCACGGAGTATTAATAATAACAACCTTTGTGGTTATCGCTTTAACATCGAGTCGGGTTCAATTCATATTGCGCTGTAACCGGATCGGACTCTAATGGGTCAAGTCGTTTTTTCCCCCGGATCGGGTCACAGATTATTATTGTCTGTCCAACTTCTGCAAGAGAAGACAGAGATAGGAGAGACAAAATGTTGAGCTTCCGTCCCAAAAACAGCGTTCAAGGTCTATACTTTCTCCATGGAATCCGGCGGCTTCTTCTATACTCTACTGCAACATCAACAGATTCAGCAACTCAATCATTCGCAAATTACTTGGTTAATTCACTGGGTTTTTCAGACCAACAAGCTCTCAAAACTTCAACAAAGCTCCCTACTAAGAAGGTGAATGCCTTTAAATTCTCTGAAAATGCTCATTCTGTTACTTTTTTCCTTAAAAATCATGGTTTTGATGATGCCCATGTTAGAAAGATTGTATCTTTATATCCTAAATTGTTATGTGCTAAGGTTGATAAAACCCTTGTTCCCAAATTTAAGCTTCTTCAAGAAGCTGGGTTTTCTGGGTCTGATATTGTCCGGGTTCTTATAATTAACCCCAATATACTGCACATTGATTTGAAGTCTTCTATTTTGCCCGCGATTCGGGCGTTGAGGGAAGTCATGGGTTCTGATTATGATGTTGCTTCTGTTATGGCCAAGTTACATTGGAAGGATGTTTGGTATGTAGATAAGAATTTGTTGCCTAATGTTAAGGTGTTGAGGAGTAAGGGAGTCGCGGTCGAGGTGATTCAAAAACAGTTGCTGTGGCACCCTGGTACTCTTTTGAAGAGGCCTGAAGCTTTTGAGGAAGTACTGAGTAGGGTTGAAAATAAGATGGGTATTACTGCTGGCTCTTCGAGGTATATTTACGGCATTCATTTGCTGTCTGGGTTTAATGAGGAGAATATTGAGTCGAAATTTCGAATGTTTAAGAGCTTTGGGTGGACACAGTCTGATCTTGAGGCGATTTTAGTGAAGAATACTTGCTGCTTCTCATTATCTGATGCAAGCATTGAGAAGAAGTTGAATTTCCTGATGAAAGAACTGCGATTTGATCCGGCTTACTTGATGTCACATTCTGCCCTGTTAACTTGCAGCCTGGAGAAGAGACTTATGCCTAGACACAAGGTATTACTGATATTGAAGGAGAAACGCCTGATGAAAAAGTTTCCCACTTTTTATAGTGTCATCTGCTTGCCTGTGTCTCGGTTCTTGGAGGTGTTTGTGCTGCCATTTAAGGAAGTTCATGAAGTTTACGCCAAGCTCACTGGCTGCGATTTGAAGATGTTGACCCAAAAAAGAGCAAACATCCTTTCCTAATTTTTACATTGCAGCAGTCTGTCGCCTTTTGCAAGATGCCGCCACAGGAAAGAGCCACAACTTCACTTTTGTTAGTTGCTAGACATGTAACTTTATCCTCATTGTTTTTGTGTTACTCATACTTCATACTAGTTATGTTTCCATAAAATCATTAGGAGTCTGACAGCAAGTCTTAGAAAGAGTACATGAACTGATAGAAAGATGAAAGAGACGACCTGACTTTGATGAAAGTTCAAGTTTTTTGGACTCCAACTTTGTAATGCTGGTTCCTGCGTATTTTTTTAATGGAATGTGTTATTGGTGAGAGTTTCTGATGAATGTTATGCTTTTTTCCTTTCCTTTTCTTTTTTCTTTTTGAGGAATCTTATATTTTCTGATGCGCAGTCCTGCTTAGGTTTTAGGAATGAAATCGAAGTTTCGTGTCCATTGTTGTAACATTCCAGCCTGCCTCTAGTCTCTAAATTTGTTATCTTTAGTCTGGTAGGGGCAGAAATCTGTCACTGTCTGCAGAACTTGTAATTGCTAAGTTCTGGCTTTATAAACCTTCCCCCATTTGGGCTCACATTTGTTGTTGTTGTTGTTGTGGTTGTTGCTTGACCTAAACTGAAGCAAGGATCAAGACCTCACTGAAAGTTTTCACTTCATATGATATAGCTGGATTTTGGCATCCTTTCTTGTCAATTATTGCTTGTTACTGTATAGACCGAAGAAGAGAATAGTACCAAGCCATAGAATCTCCCTGCTTTCAGAGATTAGAAGCGTAATAGAGTGGGTTTAATTTAGTTTAAATTCTTGGAGAGCCTCCATGAAGTGTAAATAGCAGCTTATTTTGCTTGATCTTCATGAAGTTCTCTATAACATCATAGGTTATTCAGGAGGTAAGGCTGCTGTATAAGAATTAGGGAGACCACTTGTTATTTATGAAGATGTAATTGAACTCTTGTGCTGCTGAGTAATGGGCTATAGAGCATATATGTTGCAAGGATACACTTCATCAAAAGTCTCTGGACAAGTCGGGTTGTGTATTCAAAGTTTGTGGATGAGTTGTGCTTGTTCTTCTAAGGTGTTTCCTTCAGAAAGAGTTCTCGATATCAGGCCGATTTCAGGTTATTTATCGGTTCCTGTAGCATCTTGGTGCTTGTTCTTTTATGGTGTTTCCTTCGGAAAGAGGTTCTCCATATCAGGTTGTTACTTCCCTTGCACTCGTCTCTTTTTTATTACAGTTGATTTACACCAATGTTCCTTTCTCCACAGTCAGAATTTGATGAAACATCACTCATTCTACAGGAAGTTTATAAACATTTAGTGTCATATATTGGAGACAATGTTTGTCAGTGTGTTTTTTCTTGACTTTTTAAGTGTAGAGCATGATCTAGATTCTAAAATACTGAACCTGACATTCAGGTAACTGGTAGAAACCAGATTAAGGAGGTTTTTGTGACATTTGCAACGCTTAAGGCTTTATTGTTACTTTACATAATCAACAGAAATACTGTCAACTACTATGAAAAGTGAGGACTGATTGACTTCTTCAGTAGCTATAGCTGTTCTTTGAGTCATTTCTATGCATCAGCCGTCTATTCTGTCATGTATGACTGTATGTGCATAGATTTTGCTATGCATTCTTCTGCTACTGGAT
This sequence comes from Spergularia azorica, assembly GCA_038382645.1. NCBI lineage: Eukaryota > Viridiplantae > Streptophyta > Magnoliopsida > Caryophyllales > Caryophyllaceae > Spergularia > Spergularia azorica. The sequence continues at coordinate 559,412 of JBBYHQ010000012.1, read as the reverse complement.
GGCCATTTCCAGTCGCAGTTCACTCAGATGATTATCTACTTTTTTGCGTGTTTGATTATCAGATTCTCCAGCAAGTAGCATATAATCGGAAATAGAAACTCTCAGGGAATGCTTCTATTCAACCAGAAATTAAAGATGATGGCACAGGTTTGTATGATGGTGCTGAAAATCTGACATTTATACCTGTTGTATTTTGAGAGCTTTTATTTTCCGACTAAATAGATGTTCATACTTACAGACTTAATGTTAAATGCAGAAGTTGCTGTCAATGTGTAGTTTATGCTGTACCTAATTCTTATGCAGCAGCCCTAATCTGCACAGTTCTGCTTCTTAAAGACGTTTCTGTTACCGTTTAGGGAAGTCCACGAAGCTTATGCCAAACACAGGAGTAGTTCTTACTCTTGTTAGCTGATAGGATGTTTTTCTCACTTTTACCTGATAGCCATAAAGTTCTCCATAGCAGTGAGTAAGACACCAACGTTACAGGGAACGATACGGCCCGACTAACTAGACTTGGTTGAGATTAATTGGAACCATGAAGGGAAGAAAAGTTTCTTCCGGTAAACTGATTCACACAAACCTATATTTAGAGAATTAGCTTAAAAACGCCCTCCCAGAACGCCACTCTTGCATAGTCCCGAAAATGACCCGAGGTTACTAGTGAAGTCCTTCGATGTCGGTTTGGTCAAAAGTCGATCCAGTCTTAACACTTGACCGATTCAAGTAAATGGCGAAATCAAACAAGTATATATAAGAAATATAAACAAAAACTCGAAACCAAAAACGATACTAAACAGCAGCTAAAAAGATTTCAGCGACATTTTCCGAGGGTCAGTGTCAGACACAGTGAGGAAGCAAAATGCAGAGTTTAGTTGGAAAATGCAAAACTTGTTTCCATGGCTTTCATCGTCATCTGCACTTCTCTACCTCAACTGCAACCTCAACTTCATCTTCATCGGATATTCTCGCAAATTGCTTGGTGAAATCTCTTGGCTTCTCTCACACGCAAGCGCTCTCCACTTCCGCCAAGTTGGCCCGATATAGAAAGAAGGTGATTGATTTCAAAGTTGAATCAAATGCTATTTCTGTTGTTAATTTCTTCAAATTTCATGGTTTTGGTGATACCCACATCAGAAAGATTGTTTCTTTGAACCCTAGATTGCTATGTTCTAGTGCCCAGAAAACTTTAGAACCCAAAATTAAGATGTTCAAAGATGAGGGTTTTTCTGGGTCTGATATAATCACTCTTGTTTCCCGAACTCCTAGAATTTTACTATCGGGGTTGGAAACCAATATTTTGCCAACAGTTCGAAACTTGCGGCAACTTTTGGGTTGTAATAGTGATGTTATTGCATTAATGAAGAAATTGCAGGAAAGGTCATATCCTGTTGTAGGTGCATATTTGTTGCCTAATGTTGCGATATTAATAAGTTATGGAATCCCAATTGAGTTAATCAGGCATCACTTGGTTCGTCGACCAACTATCTTTTTGCGAAGTCTGGAATCATTCAAGGATATGTTAGTTAGGATTGAGCAGGAGATAGGGATTCCTCGAGACTCGACAATGTTCCTGCAAGGCCTTCTCTTGGCTGGACTGAGTTCAGAGAATATTGAGTCTAAATGCCAAATGTTAAAGAGCTTTGGTTGGACCGATTCTGATATCAAGACATTTATGATGAAAAATCCCTGTTGCTTCACGTATTCTGAAGCAAGCTTCAAGAAGAAGTTAGAGTTCCTCATGAATGAGTTGCAATTCAAGCCTGCTTACTTGACATCCAATCTTGCGCTGTTTACTTACAGCCTTGAGAAGAGAGTAATGCCTAGGCACAAGGTGTTGCTGATTTTGAAAGAGAAAGGATTTTGGAAAAAGAACCTCTCTTTAATTACTGCCGTCTGTTTGTCTGAGCCTTGCTTCTTGAGGAGGTTTGTCCTACCGTTTGAGGAAGTTCATGAAGTTTATGCCAAGCTCACTGGTCGTACTGTGCAGATGCTGACCCAAGATAGAGCAGACAACCTTTTATGAACTGGCTACATATGGTAACATGTCTTGGTTTGAACGATGCTGACTTAATTATCATCACACAGCCTTCATTCTTATGTGAAGGAGTTGTAGCTGACTATCTGTATCTTGATTTTCTTGGTATTCTCTCTGCTAAGTCTAGTTGGTTAGTTAGTTTCCTGAAAGATTGTCGCTTGCCAATGAATTAATAGTATAATGATGGATTAGTAAGCTGCTGGAGTACGATGGAATTGATTTTGAGGGACCTGTGTTGTCTGATGTAGTGACGCGAGTTTTTGCATTGTGGCCGCATGCCTGCATTAATCTGTTTTTTCCAGAACGCAAATGTTGGTGTTACATTTATTGTTATTGTCACTTGTTATAGTTCCTGATTGCTTGTCACTTGTTATTTCCAGAACCTATGAATTGGTCTTGCATGCTAAGCAGATCTCATGATAGTGGCTACATAGAATGCCCATTGCTTGGTAATCCAGAAAAACGATTAAGAACTCACTGTTTGTCACGCGCTAGCTATATGCAAGCCTTCTTTCTTGTCCAATTTTTGGTGTTAAGAGTACGTCTTGGAGAACAAACTAGTTTTTATGAAAGCATAGGATCTCATTGCCAGAAAAGATTTTAAGTTTTTACAGTGAAAGGACTGTGTTGCGTATGGCAGACCTCTTAACAGAGTCAAAAACTTGGAAAATTTTCATCAACAAGTTTTCGATGTTTGATTCTACTCCCATTAAGTTCTCTGTAACAGAAGGAGTCAGTTTATACTTTTGTTGTTACTTGGAAGAGCTGATTTCCCTTTGCAATGTTGAATTTGATCTCCTGCATCGTGTCTGCTCTTAAGCATATGATTTATGTGATAATATTGATTGATTTCGTTGAACCAAGTCGTGTCTCATGTTTGTGGATGTTTGATAATATTGAATGGAGCCAGAGAGTGTTTCGCCAATCTCCAGGTGGTTTGGTTTTGCTAATTTTGAAGGACAAAGTCTAAGTGAAAAAGCCCACTTCTCTTCAAGTATCATCATAATGCCCGAAGCTTGCTTCTTGGAGAGGTTTGTGCAACCGTTTAAGGAAGTTCATGAAGTTTATGCCACGCACACTGGTTGTAGTATGAAGATGCTGACCGCAAGAAAGAGCTGACAACGTTTCGTGAAATGGCTACATATGGTAAGTTTGGTAACTTGTCTTGATTTGAAAGATGCTAACCTAATGGATAATGCACAACTATCATAGTTATTTGACTGAATTGCAGCTCTGTCTATATTGTCTTGTATGTTGTGAACTTAAGGTAGTTTGTGTAGCTGAAGGCTCGGACTAGTTTCGTTAGTTTTATTGGAAATCCAGTTGGCTAGTTAGTTTGTTTGATAGAAACTTGCCAGTGTCCATAGCAACCTACATAAGCCGGGCGAGTAACGAAGTACATGATAAAAACACAAAAATCGACTACATCCTACTTTTCCTTTTACTATCACGAATTTGCGACATCATTTGGGTGGAACCTGTAGTTTGCTCTAATATTTTAGAGGATTCCTTATCCCCCACTCATGTATTCCCTGTCCTGTCAATCTGTTATTACAGTAGTCTTCTCAACTAAGTTCATTCTTGGAGATGCTCTTTGAACCAGTTAAGGTTGAATTAACATAGGCCCACGAAGCTTTGTAGAACAGCAGATTCTTTGCACTTTTGCAGGATTATATTGAACTAATTCGTCATGCTTTTCAAGCTATGTTTATTGTTGACCATGTAAGGATCTCTTGCCTGATCAACGACAATTGTCTGACTGGCTACCAACACGGCAATCACATTATTGTTTAGTAAGATGATATTGAACTCCTGGCCTACTCTTAGGTAATTCTATTGGCACTTGATTTAGACTTTACTATTGATAGAACTGTCAAAATTAATAGAAAGTTCTCATTTTTGGTTACTTTCTTGCTGGTTATATACTCGAGAACTAAGTTTTTTGTTATTTTGATCTGGGATTTGGTCTACTCGTGGCTGAAAGAGTCAGCTCATGCTTGTGGTGACTGAGGCTCTCTGCAACTCTAGTGCGCAGATTATGCAAGGTTCTCCATTGTCTTATCTTTGGTATTTCACATGTATACATTTAACAGCAGCTGAAACATATTTAGTTTGGTCTCCTTGTTGCTGATTAGTCATGGACTATTAGATTTCAAATTACTTGTTACGTCTTTACGGTCAAAATCACGTATCTGCCCTGAAGAGCTACTCTCAATTTTCATGAATGTAACTTTTTTTTCTTCTTCTTTCTGGTTTTAAGACAAGAAAGTTGATTAAGGAGGCTTGATGTGCAGTGAAAGTTTAGGTAGCTTCTGGAATATTCTTGATTCTCTCAGTTGGTATCTATTCCACTGTAAATGGATCCTTGGCCCATTGCTTTATTTTGTTGAACCTACTTGTGCTACTGTTGTACTGTAGCCGTTGCCCATTGTACTTGTTAATCCCGTCTACTACTGAATGCTATTGCTATTTCTGTTTTCCTGTGAAATCAAACGTTGGTCTAAGCTTTATGCCTGGAGTTTAATGGACTAATCAAAATGATTTTTGAAACTCGCTATGGTTGTTTGTTGTCGTGAAGTAGGCGATAGTTGTGTCATTTCTCATCAAGGTTGTGCTTCTATGCATGATACATGGAGGCTTGTGAAGCTGAGGTTATGCTACTTTAGTGTCTTCTATTCAGCTTCACAACTGTCATGCTAACATGCAATTTTTTTTTTTTTGCTGTTTCTAAGAGAAGTTTCTGTAATAGTTTTGCCTGAAAATGAAGATCGTATGCCAACAGTCTATGCAGAACTGCTGTTCGGCTTCCTTGGTTTGCATTCTGCAGGTGGTCGCATCATTGTTGATAATTGATATCATTCTCTCAGGTAGTCAGGTATGCTTGGCATGGTAAGAGCTCTCTTGATCTGGAAGAAGAGGAAGAAGCGGGGTGGATGTTTTGTTTCTTGTAATCGAAGTGACAATGTAAACTTGTGAAGGCATATCCTGCAAAGCAGATCAGATGCGTAGCAGCGAGTTCTTTGCCGTTCTTGTTAGGACAGATGACCGACATTGTTGTCGGGCTGGATGTGTAAATGTTCTCAGGTGTTTCTAGGCTGTTTTGCGAGATGTATGAAGAGAAAACAATGAAAATAAACTTAATGTCAAGGGTAATGTACCGAAACTGATAGGAGACAGAGATGGCGTGGGGTTTGTCCGCTCTTTTTGACGAGAATGGGAATCTCGTTCCTCCTTGGGAGGGTGTAATAGCTAGTACGGAGTAGTTAACTTTTTATATATCGGCGTTTACCAAAAAAATAAAAAAAGAAGAGTGATGATCCATTTCATTGGTTTAATTTCTTGTTTTATAAGCTTAATTGTATGAACTTTACAAACGAGAGGAAATAAGTAACCGGGTGAAAGTGGCCATGTCTGGCCAAGCTCCCGAAGCGTTACTAGGTTCTAGAAACTAAACTTGGTAAAACACCAAAACCATAGAAATTATTTCCGGTTTCGGAGAAGCACTTTCTAGTGCGAATTTGTTCATCAGAAGTAGAACCTCAGAATTGGAGCTCCTCCTCTAGAAACGGTTCTGGAGAAATTGACATTGCGTCAACTTGCATTTTCACGGGATTTGTCTTTAGCTCGAACTTTTGACATTGGTCCATGTCTACTACCCAAACTCGATACCTCTATTCATTTTATAGTAACCGAGCCCCTTGTCAACTCAACCAAGTGCTCTCGAAATTGGGAAAACCGCAACAATTTGCGACAGCCGGTGGGACAAACTAAGGAAAGCAAAATGCACAGGAGTTTTGTTGGCAAATGCAAAACTTGTTTCCATGGCTTTCATCGTCATCTACTCTTCTCTACTTTAACTGCAACTTCAACTTCAACTTCATCTTCATCTTCAACAGATTTGTTTGCTAATTACTTGGTGAATTCTCTCGGCTTCTCTCACACGCAAGCGCTCTCCACTTCCGTCAAGCTCACTCAATCTAAGAAGGAGAAGGTGAATGTCTTCAAATTTGAATCAAATGCAAATTCTGTTGTTGATTCTTCAAATTTCATGGTTTTAATGATACCCACATCAGAAAGATTGTGTCTTATCGCCCTAGATTGTTATGTTCTAATGCCCAGAAAACTATTGAACCCAAAATTAAGTTGCTTAAAGATCAAGGCTTTTCTGGGTCTGATATAATCACTGTTATTTCTCGGAATCCTAGATTTTTTTAGAATTGGGGTTGGAATCTAGTATTTTGCCAGCAATTCAGAAGTTGCGGCAAGTTTTGGGGTGTGATGATCACGTTATTGCATTTCTCAAGAGATTGAGTGGGTGGTCTTTTGACGATATAGTCAAATGTTTGTCGCATACTGTTCCTTTGTTGGAGAATTATGGAATCCCCATTGAATTGTTCAGGAGTCACTTGGTTCGGAAACCACTTGTTTTTTTGCGAAACCCTGAAGGTTTTAAGGATGTGTTAGTTAAGATTGAACAGAAGATAGGGATTCCTCGAGACTCTCTAATGTTCCTGTATGGCCTTCAGTTGGCTAGAATGAGTAAGGAGAATTTCGAGTCTAAATGCCAAATGTTTAAGAGCTTTGGATGGACCGATTCTGATATCAAGACATTAATCATGAAAAGTCCAATGCGCTTCTCATATTCTGCTGCAAGCTTCAAGAAAAAGTTGGATTTTCTAATGAACGAGTTGGGTCTTAAGCCTGATTACTTGGCTGCCAATCATGCGCTGTTTACTTACAGCCTGGAGAAGAGAATCGTGCCTAGACACAATGTGTTGCTGATATTGAAGGAGAAGGGATTAGTGGAAAAGACCTGCTCTTTTTTCAATGCCGTCAGGCTGTCTGAGCCTTGCTTCTGAAGTTTGTGCTACCGTTTGAGGAAGTTCATGACGTTTATGCCAAGCACACTGGTCGTACTGTGCAGATGCTGACCCAAGAAAGAGCAGCAACCCTTGATGAATTGGCTACATATGGTAACTTGTCTTGATTTGAAAGATGCTGACTTAATTATCATGACACAGCTATCATTCGATCTTATGTGAAGGAGTTGTAGCTGTAGCTTGATTTCTTTTTATTCTCTCAACTAAGTCTAGGTGTTTAGTCAGTTTCCTAAAAGATTGTCGTTTGCCTATTAAATGATAATAGAATGATTTAATAGTAAGCTGGTGGAGAACGATGGAATTGATTTTGAGGGACCTGTGTTGTTTGATGGAGTGACGCGAGTATTTGCATAGTAGCCGCATGCCTGCATCAATCTGTTTCTCGAGAATGCAAATGTTGACGTTACATACGCTATATTGTTTTTGTCACTTGTCATTGTTTCTGATTGCTTGTCACTTGTTATTTCCAGAATATGTGAAATGGTTTTTGCATGCTAAGCAGATCTCATGATAGTGGTTGCATAGAATGCTCATTGCTTGATTAATCTAGAGAAATAGCGTCAAGGCACGGGATCTCACTGCCATTAAAGAATAGGTTTTTGCTGTGAAAGAACTGTGTTGTGTATGGCTGTCTACTTACTAGGGTCAAAGACTTGGGAAAATTCCTTCCACTTGTGTAGGATGTTTGATGCAATACCCATTAAGTTCTCTATAATAGCAGAGGTCATTTTATAACAGCAGAGGTCATTTTATGCAATGTTCATTTGCAATGTTGAATATGCACTCCTGCATGGTGGGCGCTCTTAAGCAGATGATTTCTGTGATAATATTGATTGGTTCCGTTGAACCAAGTCATAATTTATATCTGTTTGATAATATTGATTGCATGCTTCCGACTTGCCAGAGAGTGTTTCGCCATATCCAGGTTGTTACTCCACCTACTGTAGTCTTTTGTGCATTACAGTCAGTTTTTCCTGTTTTTTCCCGCCATTTAGTTGAAACTTGGGAATTCGTTTGTACAGACGTGTTGCTCAATTTAGATTTTCTTGATTAAAGCAGGTGTCGAATCAAGTACTCTTTTAGAGACATTTGCCTTGTAGTAATATACTCCAGATTTTTTGTTCATGATCTTATTTTACTTTGGTCTACCCGGCGTTAAAAAAGCCAGCTGTTGTGCTTGAAGAAATTGATACTCCATGTAAATCTGTACTCTGTATAAGTCTTTCAATTGTGGCATTTGGCACCTATACATTTCTTATCTGCTGAAAATGCCAAGACAACAAGTTAAGCTATCGTTGGTGTTGTGGCAATTATCAGGGCTAGGTACATGGAGAAGGTTTGATGGATGTTGAACCTGATCTCTATCAATTTTATTTTGTCAGTATGGGATTTACTCCTGTACTTGAATGAATTCCTTTACGGAGCTGATGTCGAACTCCCGTGGTTCTAGGAAGTAGCTAGCAATTCTGTTTCTTTGGCTAGGAACACTTCGGCTTGTCAGAAATGTTGTATTAGGGAGCTGGTGCTGTGGGTGGGGAGGCTGCAATAGTCATTCTCATTTGACTGTAATAAACATACTGTAACTCCTGAAAAAGGTTGTGGATTCCTGATTACATGTTCAATTTCTTCTTTTTGCAGTTCAAATAGCTGAGGTGCCCTTGGTGACTGGCAAATTGAATGCAGTATGAAGACGTCTTTCTTGAATGTCTTGTTACGTCTTTATGCAAATTTTTTGTTGTTAATTTTTATTTTGTTTCTAAGGTTTGAACTTAATAGAAAGATGATTAAGGACAGTTGAAATTTATGTAGCTATTCCACTGTAAACGGATACTTTGCCCATTGCTTTATTTGGTCGAACCTACTTGTGGTAGTGGTACTGTTCTACTCTACCCCTTGGCAACTGTACTCGTTTTTCGCTTCTACTACTGAATGCTACTGCTATCTCTGTTTCCTGTGAAATCTATGATTTTTTTTTTTTTTTTTTTGAAACTGGCTGTGGTTCTTTGTTGTCGTGAAGAGTTATGTCATTTCTCATCAAAGTTGTGCTTCTATGTATCATACATGGAGGCTTGTGAAGCTGAGGTTATGCTACATTAGCATCTTCATTCATCTTTAAAAACGTCATGCTGGTATGCAAAATTTGCTGTTTAATTAGCGTTCTAGGAGAAGTTTCAGTGATAGTTTTGCCTGAAAATGGAGATCGTTGCCAACTGTATATGCAGAAGGTCTTCTTTTTTTAAATATTCAAAAATCTGAACTTGAGGAAAGCTGTCGTCTCCTGATGTGCTATTCGGCTTACTTTGTCTGCAGATGGTCTCAGCATTGTTGATCTCATTCTTACAGGTACTCAGTTACGCTTGGCATGGTAAGAGCTCTCTTGATCAGTTGGTCTCGTAAAATGTAGGGTAGAGTTTTGCTGTTATCCAAGTGAAAAAAGGTGCAGGCGGCAAAACTGTTCGCTGATTTCTGTATGTAGTGTTTGTATTACATTTAGAGCAAGGATTGAGAGCATCTCCTGCTAATCAGGACAGATGACAGACATTGTTATCAGACGTGACTTGTGACTGTTTTAGGTTTTAGGCCGTTTTTGCCGAACCAATGAAGAAGAAAAGATTGAATATGAACTTGTTATACTGAGCAGTGAAGAGGGATATGACCATTTAAAGTGAGGCTTAATCTCTTGTTTCTGGGGACCAGATGTCTGTCTTTTACAAACAAGAGGAAAGAAAGATTACATCAATTTGCATTTTCACAGGATTTGTCTTTGGCTCGAAATCTTGACATTAGCTCGAAATCGATACCTCTCTTTTCTATGGTAATTGTGACCCCTATCAAGTCAACCAAGTGCTCCAGAAATTTGGAGAACCTGAGTATTGAGTAATCTTGTCTTTGAACTCGAGAATTAGAACTCCTATGCGAAATCCCATTGACATTAGTACATCACCACCTTGGTAAACAGCATTTTTAAGTACTCCGTATGCTATTTACTATCACACCTCCTATGTATTTTTCAATTTAATAGAAATGCTATTTTCGACAAGAAACATCTAAATAAATTGTCTTTTAAAATCTTCCGAAGAAAGCTCGAGCTCGAAGCATAGCTCGGTTCAGGTTTGAAAGGAGCGGAATAAACCAAAATCGTATAACAAAACGGGTCACCATGAGAAACTCCCCGAAAACAATACTCGTATGATAAATTGGCTCACGATGTGGAATTTCCCAAAAACAATATGGTAAAATGGGTGAAACCTAAATGACATGTCAAAGTTACGCAACATTTTGCGACAGCCCGTCTGACTTACGAAGGAAGCGCGATGCAGAGGAGTTTTGTTGGCAAATTCAGGACTTATTTCCATGGATTTCATCGTCTTCTTTCTTACTCTACTTCAACTCCATCTTCATCTTCAGCAGATTCTTTCGCAAGTTACTTGGTGGATTCTCTTGGCTTCTCTCACAAGCTAGCGCACTCCACTTCCACCAGGCTCGCCCTATATAAAAAGGAGGTGAATGATTTCAAGTTCGATGCAAATGCTAATTCTGTTGTTAATTTCTTCAAATTTCATGGTTTTGATGATACCCATATCAGAAAGATTGTGACTTTTGACCCTAGATTGTTATGTTCTAATCCCCAGAAAACTTTAGAGCCCAAAATTAAGATTTTCAAAGATATGGGTTTTTCTGGGTCTGATTTAATCACTGTTGTTTCTCAGAATCCTAAGATTTTATTACTTGGGTTGGAGACAAATATTTTGCCTACAATCCGAAATCTAAGAGAAGTTTTGGGTAGTGATAGTGATGTGTTTACATTTATCAGGAGATTAAAGGGGTGGTCTTTTAATATGATAACTAGTTGTATGCTGCCTAATGTTGCTGCATTGAGTAGTTATGGAGTCCCTATGGAGTTAATCAGGCCTCACTTGATTCGTCAACCACCTGTTTTTTTGCGAAACCCCGAAGCATTCAAGGATAATCTAGTTAGGGTTGAACAGAAGTTTGGGATTCCTCGAGACGCTCCAATGTTCCTGTATGGCCTTCAATTGGCTGCAAGGAGTGACGAGAATAATGAGTCGAAATGCCAAGTGTTTAAGAGCTTTGGATGGACCGATTCTGATGTCAAGACATTAATCATGAAAAATCCAATGTGCTTGTTATATTCTAAAGCAAGCATTAAGAAAAAGTTGGATTTTCTAATGAACGAGTTGGGTCTTAAGCCTGCTAACTCGAGTGCCGCTCATTATCTGTTTACTTACAGCCTTGAGAAGAGAATAGTGCCTAGACACAAGGTGTGGCTGATTTTGAAAGAGAAAGGATTTTGGGAAAAGAACTTCTCTTTTATGAGTGCCCTCTGTATGTCTGAGCCTTGCTTCTTGAAGAGGTTTGTGCTACCGTTTGAGGAAGTTCATGAAGTTTATTCCAAGCACACTGGTCGTACTGTGCAGATGCTGACCCAAGATAGAGCAGACAACCTTTTATGAATTGGCTACATATGGTAACTTGTAGCCTAGAGAAGAGAATAGTTCCTAGACACAAGGTTTTGCTGATATTGAAGGAGAACAGTTTACTGGAAAAGAACCCCTCTTTTTGAAGCGCCATTAGCATGTCTGCGCTTTGCTTCTTGAAGAGGTTTGTGTTACCGTTTCAGGAAGTTCATGAAGTTTATGCCAAGCACACTGGTCGTAGTCTGAGGATGCTAACTGAAGAATGAGCTGACAGCCTTTCATCAAATTGGCTATTTGGCTACATATGATAACTTGTCATGATGTGAAAGGTGTTGACTTGATGAATATTACACAGCTATCAAAGGAACTTTTGCTGTATCTTGATTGTCTATGTTTTACTCCCAAAAGAAGGTAGTGTAGCGGAAGAATTAGACTAGTTTTTAATTAGTTCTGTTTATAGTCTAGTTGGTTAGTTAATTTCTTGAAAGATTGTGGGTTACCTATTAACTAATAGAATGATGGGGAAGTAGGTTGGAGTTCAATGAAATTGAATTTTTTGGAACTAGTGTTATCTGATGCAGTGATGCGAGTTCCTGAATAATAACAGCATCAATCTGTTTTTCCAGAATGCGGATGTTGTTGTAGCATATATTGTCATTGTGGATTGTCTGAGTTTTCTATGTGCCTTCAGTGTCATTCTTTGTCATAATGAAGGAATAGAAACTTGCCAATGTCTATAGAAGCTGAAATTATTTATTTTTTGGTTGCCGGAAAGCAATTGCATCTCTTGAATCGTTACGTTCATTGTCAATTTAAGTACATGCCTCCTCAGTGCCATTTTGTACTTTTGCTGTCACAAGGAAGAGCAGATGTTCCCTTTGCAATGTTGAATTTGAACTCCTGGCAGTCTTCTTAAAGATGACCTGCATGGTGGGCTGTCACAGCAGATGTTTATCTGTGATACTATGTATTTGACTTTTCAAAGAGTTTTTCTGTATCAAGGTTGTTAGCCACTTGCTTTCGTCTGTAGCAGTTTATTTGCAATTATAATGAACTAAAGTTTTGTTCTTTTCAAGCCATGTCTGTTGCTGGTTGCAGAAAATTTAACTTCCTGAGATTTGGGAGTTCATTTGGTCCTCTGAAGTCTGAAGATATCTTGCCTGATCATCTTTATGAACTGTGATTGTCTGATTGGCCTACCCACACAAGGGCGAGCATATCTTATTTGATAAGATGGGTTTAAACATCTGAGCGACTCTCTGATGGTTAGTGTACTGGCGCTTGACTTAGACTTGATTATTGAATGATATGTCAAAATGAGATCTTATCCTTGATTATCCTACCCAATGTACTCCAACTTTCAAAAATCAAATCTTTATGAAAGTTGTACATCTTAAACATAACCTGCAATTTTCTTTCTTCTCAGTCTGAATTTTGTTCTTGTTGTTCGTGACTTTCCAACTTTTCCTTCTGGTTTCCTTCTTAATTTTGTTCTTGGTGGAAGCTGTGGTTTGGCATAATATTGGATCTGCGTGAGTGCCTGACTTAGAAAACTCGGAGAAAGAGAGCTTCTTTTTTTGTTAGAAGAAAGAATTAAGGAGGTTTGACATGGATTAGAAATTTAGGCAGCTTTTAGGACTGAAAGCCGATCCTACTTGTTGCTGCTATTCTACTCTCCCCTCTTGCTTGTAGAACATACAAAGAAATTTTTGGGTGAAGGCTCAGACAAATTTGTCTATAATTGGGCTAATAAGTGAGTTATATAGTGGCCGTGAGCAAATTTAGCCGTGATGGTTGATTGGCTTCCCTTCACCTTTCGGTCCTGTTCATGCCAAGTCAAATATATTAGTGGCTATATAAAATATGAAAAAGGTTTGTATGGCTGGTACTGAATTTAGATTTTCGATTCTTAATGGCCATGGATGTAGCTAGTCTGTACTAGGAGCTCTAGATTTTCTGTCAGTGAGGTGATAGTTGTTCACATTTCCAGACTTGGTGTTAGCTTAAAGCTCTTGGTAGGTGCATGCACCACATGATATACCAAGGCTTCTTTGAAAAGCTTCTGTGGAAATGGGTTTTGTGAGGTTCATGGCTGACGGAAACTTATTGCTGTGTTCAAGGCTTCCTTCCTTTATTGTTTGATTATTTCTTAGGTTTAATCATTCACTTCTTGGTTGTATGGCTTTTGTATTGCAGGTACTGACAGAAGTATTAGCATATTGCTGGAGCTCATGGCTGACATAGCTCTCTCGTAGAATGGTAATTGTACCGCTTCCTGATTTTGTTTTTTTGTTGCTGTAAGCCTGTAACGAAGATGTCTATGATGATCTGTGAGCTTCACCAGCTGAAATCTGACGAAGGGTAAAGCTGGTCTAATCTGTCAGCCTTGATCTTAAAAGCTTGCGTAAAATTGAATGAATGTTAGGCAAGTTACCAGTACTAGGGTCCGATACTTCATTTTCTTGACATGATTTCGTTTTGTTCCTGCCTTTCCTCCCTTGTGTTGTTTAATAGGACGAGCTTTGCATCTGTCCTGTTTCTCATGCCTCAGTGTAACCTTTACAGTTGCTGATTGAGGAAACACAGTGATTATGCTGCTGCTGTGAGCCTGTAACGGATACTTCCTCAAGAAGCCGCCTTTGCATATCCCTTGTTTTCTTACCTTGACACTTTAGTGGGCGTGGCGTGACATCTTAAGCTGTCAATTCTTGTTCTGCCGTTGTCACCAAGACTGTTCGCTTCAGCATGAAAAAAGATAAAAGCTGACTATGCTGATTGCTGTTGACAGATTGTGTAGAAAAACATTTGGAAGGAAAACAATGCCAAAAAAATAATTGCGTTACATAATGAATGATCAGATTGTCAGTTACCTTTGAATTGTTTGTTTCGTACAAAACCGATCACAAGATACGCCACTGAGTGGTCGTTAGGACGATGAGAATGGAATTGAAAATCGATATTCCGTACTTATCGCTTTCAGTCGTGACCCAATTTTGACTACAAACTTATAAGGGTTGTTTCTCAGTTCTCATTTCCAAGTTTGCATATTTAACTCGATCTAAACCCAAAACCCGACTCGATAATAATCGGATTCGTGCTGTGCTGACCCGATAGCGAGCCAACTCGACACAACCGGACCCAATTAAGCCTGACTAGTCACATTTCACATCTACATTCTACACATTTCAAAGTTCAGCAAACAGTGAGGAAAGGTTAATGATATGATGCAGAATTTGGTTGGCAAATTCAAAATTTGTTTTCATGGCTTTCAAGTTCACCGTCGTCTAAACTTCTCTACTGCAGCGTCAACTACAAGCTCAACTTCATCAGATTCATTCGCTAATTACTTGGTGAATTCTCTTGGCTTCATTCACAAGCAAGCGCTCTCCACTTCCGCCAAGCTCACTCAATGTAAGCGGAATGTTACTGAATCAAATGCTAATTCTGTTGTTAATTTCTTCAAAATTCATGGTTTTGATGATACCCACATCAGAAAGATTGTTTCTTTGAACCCTAGATTCCTATGTTCTAATCCCCAGAAAACTTTTGAACCCAAAATTAAGATGTTCAAAGATGAGGGTTTTTCTGGGTCTGATTTAATCACTGTTTTTACCAAGAATCCTCAATTTTTACTATTGCGGTTGGAAACCAATATTTTGCCAGCAATCCAAATTTTAAGGCAAGTATTGGGTTGTGATGATCAAGTTACTGCATTGGTTAAGAAATTGCATTCGGTTTCTTTTGGGGGCATAGTTTTATATTTGAAGCCTAATATTGATTTGTTGGAAAGTTATGGAATCCCCAGTGAGTTAATTAGGACTCACTTGATGCGGCGACCACGGGTTTTCCTGCGAAACTCTGATGTATTCAAGGATATGTTAGTTAAGATTGAACAGAAGATGGGGATTCCTAGAGACTCTCCAATGTTCTTGTATGGCCTTGAGGTAGTTCCTAGGAGTGAGGAAAATATCGAGTCTAAATGCCAAATGTTGAGGAGCTTTGGATGGACTGAGTCTGAAGTCGATAAATTTATAATGAAAAATCCTAGTTGCTTCTCATTTTCTGAAGCAAGCTTCAAGAAGAAGTTGGATTTTCTGATGAAGGAGCTGCAACTCAAGCCTGCTTACTTGACGTCTTGTAATGGCCTGTTTACTTGTAGCCTAGAGAAGAGAATAGTGCCTAGACACAAGGTGTTACTGATTTTGAAGGAGAAGGGTTTAGTGAAAGAGAATCCCTCTCTTTATTTCGCTATCAGCATTTCCGAAGCTTGCTTTTTGAAGAAGTTTGTGCTACCGTTTAAGGAAGTTCATGAAGTTTATGCTGAGCACACTGGTCGTAGTGTGAATATGATGACCCAAGAAACAGCTGACAACCTTTAATGAGTAGGCTATATTTGGGTAGTCGTCTTGACTTCAAAACTGCTGTCATGATTTTGCAATATAATTTAGGGAACCTGTACTTTTTGCTTTTATCTGTTATCCGCCACTTATACAATCTGATGTCCTGACACTGATTAGGCAAACTAATTGCTTGATCACATAGAAATCAGAGCCTATGTACTCACTTGATTTGTTAGAAACTATCTGGCTCCATGGAGTTTTTGTTCTTAGATTCGTGCTTGTTCACTCACATCCCTGAGGGAATTTGATGCCAAGGCATTGTATCTGACATTCTTAGTGGCTAAAGAATGAAAGTTCACACAGAAAGAATTATTGTCTTCGTATAGTAGTCTTCTTAACTGAGTCCAACCTTAGAGAAGCTCCCTGAATTGAAGGTTGCATTACCAGAGCTCCATCCAGGTCTGCATGACAGTAGATGCTTATCTTGGATATAATTGATCAATTCTCTCGAACCAAGTGCTAGTAATTCAAAATGTATCAAGATTGTATGTCTTTCACTTATCAGAGAGAGTTCCTCTACAGCAAGGTTGTTAGTCCAATTGCTTTCATCTTTTGTTTATAGCAGTTTATCTGTTATTATAATGAACTAAAGTTTCGTTCTTTTCAAGCCATGTTTGTTCCTGGTTGCAGAAGAGTTTACTTCAAAGAAATGGGAGTTCATTTGATATCTGAGGGCTATTTTGTCTGATCTCCTTTATGAACTGTGATTTTTTGACTGAGCAAGACTGTGATGGTAAGTGTACTGGTACTTGATTTAGCCTTGACTTTTGAAGGACATTTCATTATGAAGTCCTTTCCTTGATGAACCTACCCATTGTACTCCAACTTAAAACAATCAGATCTATATGAAAGTTTACATCATAAACAAAACCTTCAGATTCCCACACTTTTGTTCCTGTGGTTGGTGACCTTCCACCTTTCCCTTGTGGTTTCCTTGATAGTTTTGTTCTTGTGATCCGGGGAATGATGTTTTGGCATTATATTGGAACTCCAAGAAATTTGTTGTATGTAGAGGAGTTGTGAAAATTTTGGTACCGTCACTAGAAAAGAAAAGTTTCTTTCCATTTCCAATGGAGCTGGTATATAATGAATAAAGCAAAATGGCTCACAAGACTGTCACATTTTGTGTTGTTAACTACCAACACAAGGAAGACATAGATACTTATTTAGAAAGATGAATCCAAGCTCCTGAGCTCCTCTCGGATGGTTAGTGTACTGGTACTTGATAGAGACTTTATTGTTGAGGAGCTTTCCAAATATTTTTCTTTTCAGTTTAGGATTATTTGCTTGTTGGCACAGTGGCACATATGCTCGAGTGCTAAGTATTTTTCTTCTTTACTGCTTCATTTATTTTGGTCTACTCATGGCTGAAAGAGTCAGCTGTGAATTTCAGCTGAAACATGGTTGGTTTGTTCAGCTTGGTGCTATTAATCATGAACAATTGTATTTCAAAAACCAAAGAAAAATTCCTTCTTCTGTTTTAGACGCCTTGTTACATCCTTTTGATCAGTTGTTACTTCTAATTTTCGTGACTAATTGTAGTATTGTTTTCTCATAGTGGTTCCTTGTCTTATGGGCTTTTTTTGTTTAATGTTCTCCTACATATGCAGTTTCCTTTCTCAACAGTTAAAATTTTGTTATTGTGATTTATGACTTTCCGCGACTTTCCCTTCCTCTGGCTTCCTTTCTTATCTTCTCCTTAGAAAGCATGAGACTGAAAGTTATAGTAATGTTTTGGGCATTATACCGGAAGTGCATGACATTCTGTTGTATCATGTAATAGTGGTGAAAGCTGTTTGTTTATGTGTTGACATTTCTATGGTGGGACTGTGGGAGTGTGACTTTGTAAACCAGAAATTTGGTGACCACTAGAAGAAAGCAGACTAACGAGGCTTTTCAGCTTATGGAGACGGTAGTAAGAGTATTGGGCGACTATGCATCAACAGCTTATCTGAACTTAAGGAAAGCCCGTGTCACCTGGCCTGCTATCCGCGTTCCTTGGTTTTCGTTTTGTTGACACCATTCTCACTGCCAGTCAGGTACGCTTCGTATGGATTTGTGTGTTGTATGACCTGTCTTTCTAAAATTAGACTAGTTTAATTAGTTCTGTTTATAGTCTAGTTGGTTAGTTAATTTCTTGTAAGATTGTGGGTTACCTATTAACAAATAGAATGATGGGGAAGTAGGCTGGAGTTCAATGAAATTGAATTTTTTGGAACTAGTGTTATCTGATGTAGTGATGCGAGTTCCTGAATAATAGCAGCATCAATCTATTTTTCCACAGTGCAGATGTTGGTGTAGCATATATTGTCATTGTGAATTGTCTGAGTTTCCTATGTGCCTAAAGTGTCATTCTTTGTCATAATGAAGGAATAGAAACTTGCCAATGTCTATAGAAGCTGAATTTTTTTTTTGTTTGCCGGAAAGCAATTGCACCTCTTGAATCGCTACGTTCATTGTCAGTTTAAGTACATGCCTCAGTGCCATTTTATACTTTTGCTGTCGCAAAGAAGAGCAGATGTCCCCTTTACAAAGTTGAATTTGAACTCCTGGCAGTCTTCTTAAAGATGTCCTGCATGGTGGGCTGTCATAGCAGATGTTTTTCTGTGATACTATGTCTTTCCCTTTTCAAAGAGTTTCTCTGTATCAAGGTTGTTAGTCCACTTGCTTTCGTCTGTAACAGTTTATTTGCAATTATAATGAACTAAAATTTTGTTCTTTTCAAGCCATATCTGTTGCTGGTTGCAGAATTTTTAACTTTTTGAGATTTGGGAGTTCATTCGATCCTCTGAAGTCTGAAGATTTCTTGCCTGATCATCTTTATGAACTGTGATCTGATTGGCCTACACACACAAGGGCGAGCATATCTTATTTGATAAGATGGGTTCAAACATCTGAGCGACTCTCTGATGGTTAGTGTACTGGCACTTGACTTAGACTTGATTATAGAATGATATGTCAAAATGAGATCTTATCCTCGATTATCCTACCCAATGTGCTCCAACTTTAAAAAATCTAATCTTTATGAAAGTTGTACATCATTAAACATAACCTGCAATTTTCTTTCTTCCCAGTCTGAATTTTGTTCTTGTGGTTCGTGATCTTCCAACTTTCCCTTCTGGTTTCCTTCTTACTTTTGATCTTGGTGGAAGCTGTGTTTTAGCATAATATTGGAACTGTGACTTAGAAAACTTGGAGAAAGAGACCTTTTATTTTTGTTAGAAGAAAGAAATAAGGAGGTTTGACATGGAGTAGAAATGTAGGCAGCTTTTGGGACTGAAAGCCGATCCTACTTGTGCTACTATTCTACTCTCCCCTCGTGCTTGTAGAACATACAAAGAAATTTTTGGGTGAAGGCTCAGACAATTTGTCTATAATTGGGCAAATAAGTGAATTATATGGTGGCCGTGAGCAAATTTAGCCGCTGGTTGATTGGCTTCCCTTATCCTTTCTTCCTTGTTCATGCCAAGTCAAATATATGACTATAAAAATATTAAAAAGGTATGTATGACTGGTATTGAATTTAGATTTTAGATTCCTAATGGCCATGGATGTAGCTAGTCTGTAATAGGAGCTGTAGTTTTTCTGTTAGTG
This sequence comes from Spergularia azorica, assembly GCA_038382645.1. Taxonomy (NCBI): domain Eukaryota; kingdom Viridiplantae; phylum Streptophyta; class Magnoliopsida; order Caryophyllales; family Caryophyllaceae; genus Spergularia; species Spergularia azorica. The sequence goes on along the minus strand of JBBYHQ010000012.1, from coordinate 540,064 downwards.
AGGTCATAGTTGCTCACGTTTCCAGACTTGGTATTAGCTTAAAGCTCTTGGTAGGTACATGCACCACGTGATATACCAAGGCTTCTTTGAAAAGCTTCTGTGGAAATGGGTTTTGTGAGGTTCATGGCTGACGAAAACTTATTGCTGTGTTCAAGGCTTCCTTCTCTTATTGTTTGAGTACTTCTTAGGTTTAATCATTCATCTTCTAGATTGTATGGCTTTTGTATTGCAGGTACTGACAGAAGTATTAGCATTTTGCTCGAGCTCATGGCTGACATTGCTCTCTCGTAGAGTGGTAGTTGTACCGCTTCCTGATGTTTTCTTTTTGTTGCTGTTACCAAGAAGTTTATTATAATCTGTGGACTTCACCAGCTGAAATTTAATTTGTCTGCATTTCTCTTACAAGCTTGCGTAAAATTGAATGACTGTTAGGCAAGTAACCAGGGTCTGATACACTGATACTTCATTTTCTTGACATGATTTCGTTTGTTCCTGCCTTTCCTCCCTCTAATTGCACCCCCTGTGTTGTGTAATAGGATGACTTTTGCATCTGTCCTGGTTCCCATGCCTCGAGTTCCACTGTAACCTTCGCAATTGCTGATTAGAGGAAACACAGTGATTCTACTGCTGCTGTGAACCTGTAAAGAGTACTTCCGCAAGAAGCCACCCTTGCATAACTATTCTTTTCTCACCTGACTCTTTGGTGGGCGTGGCATGCCATCTTTAGCTATCAATTCTTTTTCTGCTGTTGTCACCGAGACTGTCGACAGATTGTAGAAAACATTTGAAAGGAAAACAATGCCAAAAAAAAAGTCATACAATTTACATATGAATGATCAGATTAGATTGTCAGCAACCTTTGAATTGTTTGTTTCGTACAAAACCAAACACAAGATACGCTACTGATGGGACATGGGGAATTGATAGGTTAAATTTGATTCTCTACTTATATGAAAATGACAAAATAAAAATCGATACAATTTTCAGTCGTGAACGATTTATAACAAAAAAGGTGTTATTCATTAACAATTACAAGCGTTTAACACGATCCACAGTTCTATACCCAAAACCAACTCAATAATAATCGGATTCGTACTGACTCGATAGCGACCCAACTCCGGCACAAACGAACCTAGTTAAGGCCGAGTACCTGACTGGTCACACACTCACACATCTAACACTTGACATCGTACAGTCGAGTTCAGCACAGTGAGGAAAGGTTAATGAAATGATGCAGAATTTGGTTGGCAAATTCAAAATTTGTTTTCATGGCTTTCAAGTTCACCGTCGTCTACACTTCTCTACTGCAGCGTCAGCTACAAGCTCAACTTCATCAGATTCATTCGCGAATTACTTGGTGAATTCTCTTGGCTTCACTCACAAGCAAGCGCTCTCCACTTCCGCCAAGCTCATTCAATGTAAGCGCAATGTTACTGAATCAAATGCTATTTCTATTGTTAATTTCTTCAAAATTCATGATTTTGATGATACCCACATCAGAAAGATTGTATCTTTTGACCCTAGATTGTTATCTTATAATGCCCAAAAAACTTTAGAACCCAAATTTCAGTGGTTTAAAAATCAGGGTTTTTCTGGGTCTGATATTGTCAGTGTTGTTTCCCGGATTCCTAAGATTTGATCACTTGGGTTGGAATCTAATATTTTGCCAGCAATCCAAGTTTTAAGGCAAGTTTTGGGTTGTGATGATCAAGTTATTGCATTGGTCAAGAAATTGCATTCGGTTTGTTTTGGGGGCATAGTTTTGTATTTGAAGCCTAATGTTGATTTGTTGGAAAGTTATGGAATCCCCATTGAGTTAATTAGGACTCACTTGATGCGGCGACCACGGGTTTTCCTGCGAAACTCTGATGTATTTAAGGATATGTTGGTTAAGATTGAACAGAAGATGGGGATTCCTAGAGACTCTCCAATGTTTTTTTATGGCCTTGAGGTAGTTGCTAGGAGTGAGGAAAATATCGAGTCTAAATGCCAAATGTTGAAGAGCTTTGGATGGACTGAGTCTGAAGTTGATAAATTTATAATGAAAAATCCTAGTTGCTTCTCATTTTCTGAAGCAAGCTTCAAGAAGAAGTTGGATTTTCTGATGAAGGAGCTGCAACTCAAGCCTGCTTACTTGACGTCTTGTAATGGCCTGTTTACTTGTAGCCTAGAGAAGAGAATAGTGCCTAGACACAAGGTGTTACTGATTTTGAAGGAGAAGGGTTTACTGAAAGAGAATCCCTCTCTTTATTTCGCCGTCAGCATTTCCGAAGCTTGTTTCTTGAAGAGGTTTGTGATACCGTTTAAGGAAGTTCATGAAGTTTATGCTGAGCACACTGGTCGTAGTGTGAGTATGATGACCCAAGAAACAGCTGACAACCTTTAATGAGTAGGCTATATTTGGTTAGTTGTCTGGACTTCAAAACTGCTGTCATGATTTTGCAACATAATTTAGGGAACCTGTACTTTTGCTTGATCACATAGACATTCATGATTTTTGAGGATGTTTTATCCGCCACTCATGTAAGAGTCTTTTATACAATCTGATGTCATGACACTGATTAGGCAAAGTAATTGCTTGATCACATAGAAAGCAGAGCCTATGTACTCACTTGATTTGTGATAAACTATCTGGCTCCATGAAGTTTTTGTTCTTAGATTCGTGCTTGTTCACTCACATCCGGGAGGGAATTCAATGCCAAGGCATTGTATCCAACATTCTTAGTGGCTAAAGAATGAAAGTTCACACAGAAAGAATTATTGTCTTCTTAACCGAGTCCAACCTTAGAGAAGCTCTATGAATTGAAGGTTACATTACCAGAGCTCCATCCAGTAGTGCATGACAGTAGATGCTTATCTTGGATATAGCTGATCAATTCTCTCGAACCAAGTGCTAGTAGTTCAAAATGTATCAAGATTGTATGTCGAGATCAGATCAAGGTTCTCTGCAGGTCGATGATAGGTAAGCATCTTCTGAGATTCCTACTTAGTCGTAATTCAACCTAAACTTTGTTGCTTTTATGACAAATGATGTGGAAATTTAGAGTTCCTTGGTTGATACGATTCACTGATTGGTATTTGGATAGCTTGGATGATGCTCAGGATGATCATGTGGCTGTTTTGATGCATCATTTTTTATGACTGATCTGGTCCTGTTATCTTCTTTTAGCAGACCTGACCTGATAGCCAGCTCTAGTTGCAACTGCTTGCCTCTTCAAGAAGGGTTCTTCATACTCTGACTTGTATAGCATAAATGATCTTACTGTGACAGGTTGTTAGCTTGGATTTCGCAGATAAAGTAGTTCTGCTTCTGCATTATGTCAGTCTTCCAATGCTACGTTCAGCCATCATGACTTTGCTGCTCATTCTCACACATGTTAGGAGTTGCACTCTTCATGGTTTTCGGTATCTCAATTCTCAAGTCCCGAGAGACTGAGGAATGAATTAGCAGACTGGTAGCTACATCTACTGACGCCTGAGGTTGGTTATTAGGGATTTTAGGGGATTGAGAAATTGTAAGTGGAATGAAAGTATGAAATCAGGAATCATTGTGGAGACATCTGCAATGACATGGTTATGGCAATTAACATCATCCCTTGCAAGAATTCTATTCATTACTCGTAATTTGTACTCCTATTACACACTACTACGTGAATTTAATTTAACTCGTCTTTTAGCAAAAGGCCAAGTCACTTAATTCAGATTTATGTTCTGCGCAATCAAGTCTGTACATACTATTAACATATAGGAATAGGATGTTATGTATTACGGAGTATGATTTATCTTGGAGTTCTCTCGAGTTTTGAAACCACCTATTCTATTCCTCAAGGTATGTTTTTCTCCTTTCGTTTTGATAACAAATAATTACGTTTGCCGAACATAAAGCCCCAGAGTTGGCTAGTGTGTCACAAGTCACAAGTCTATTCACAACTTCCCCCTTTGGAGCGACAATTTGCTTGCAAACAAAATGCAATATATATTCAGCAGATCCAAGACTTATTTCCATGGCTTTCATTTGCAGCGTCATCTACACTTCTCTACCTCAACTGCAATCTCAACTTCATCTTCAACAGATTTGTTCGCTGATTACTTGGTTGATTCTCTTGGCTTCTCTCACAAGCTAGCGCTCTCCACTTCTGCCAAGCTCGCTCCGCGTAAGCAGAAGGTGAATGAATTCAAATTTGAATCAAATGCTAATTCTGTTGTTAATTTCTTCAAAATTCATGGTTTTGATGATACCCACATCAGAAAGATTGTATCTTTGAACCCTAGATTGTTATGTTTAAATCCCCAGAAAACTTTAGAACCCAAAATTAAGATGTTCAAAGATGAGGGTTTTTCTGGGTCTGATTTAATCACTCTTGTTACCCGAATTCCTAGAGTTTTACTAATGGGATTGGAAACCAATATTTTGCCAGGAATTCGAAACTTGAGGCAAGTTTTGGGTTGTGATAGTGATGTTACTAAATTAGTCAAGAAATTGCAGTGGAGGTCATTTCCTGATTTAGGCACACAGTTGTTGCCTAATGTTGCGTTGTTAAGAAGTTATGGAATCCCAATTGAGTTAATCAGGCATCACTTGATTCTTCGACCAACTATCTTTTTGCGAAACTCGGTAGCGTTCAAGGATATGTTAGTTAGGGTTGAACAGGAGATATGTTAGTTAGGGCTGGACGGAGTTCAGAGAATATAAAGTCTAAATGCCAAATGTTAAAGAGCTTTGGTTGGACCGATTCTGATATCAAGACATTTATGATGAAAAATCCCTGTTGCTTCTCGTATTCTGAAGCAAGCTTCAAGAAGAAGTTAGAGTTCCTCATGAATGAGCTGCAATTCAAGCCTGCTTACTTGACATCCAATATTACGCTGTTTACTTGCAGTCTAGAGCAGAGAATTGTGCCTAGACATAAGGTGTTACTGATTTTGAAGGAGAAGGGTTTATTGAACAAGGACACGGGACTTTTAAAGGCCGTCAAAATGTCTGAGCCTCGCTTCTTTGGAGAGGTTTGTGTTACCGTTTAAGGAAGTTCACGAAGTTTATGCCAAGGACACTGGTCGTAGTACCAGCATGATGATTCTGAACAGTCTTTCTTGACTTGGCTACACATGGTGTCTTATCTTGATTTGTAACATGCTTACTAATGGATACACCTGCAGGATTTATTGCAGTTTGTAGTTGCTTGAACTTTAGGTGAAGGTTAAAACTAGTTTAAGTAGTTCTGTTTAAAAATGTCCAATTGGATAGTAAATTTCAGGAAACGTTAGCTTTGCTATTAACTCATAGAATGATGGAAAGACAAGCTTGAGGTTTGATTTAGCTGCTTTTGACGAATTCATGTCATCTGTTGTAGACATGTAATGATGCTAGTTCCTGCACAATAGCTGAATCAATCGGTTTTAACTGACTGCAATTGTCAGTGTCACATTCGTTGTCCATTGTTGTTTATGAGAGTTTATGCTCCTTTAGTTTTGTTCCATAGTCATCTTGGATTGGAGTTTCTAAGTTGATGGAAATACAGGCTGAGGTTTGATTTATTTGCTTTGAAGGGATCTACGTCATCTGGTGTACTTGTAGCGATGTATACTAGCTCCTACGAGATGCATCAATCTCTTTTTTCGATAGTGCAATTGTAGGTGTCATTGCAAGTCGTCATTTGTCAGGCTTTCAAATGCGTCTTTAGTTGCTGTGCAATTAGATGAATTATTTTTACCTGCAGACACACTGTTGTAAGCTCAGGTATATCAGAGTATCAGGTGGTACGGTTGAGTTTCAGGTCGGGTCAACTGATTGCCTCTCCGAGAAGGGTTTTCATACTCTGGCTTGTATCGCATCAAATGATTTTGCTGTGACAGGTTGTTAGCTTGGATTTTGCAGATAAATTAGTTCAGTTTCTGTGTTAGGTCAGTCTTCCACTGATACATTCAGCCATCATGATTTTCCTGCTCATTCTCAGACATGTTAGAAGTCACACTCCCCATGGTTTTCGGTATCTCAATTCTCAAGTATAAGCCCCGAGAGACCGTAGAGTGAACCGGCAGGCTGGTAGCTACATCGACTGACGCCTGATGTTGGTTATGATTGAGGATTGTACTAGAAAGTATCGGAGAAAATGAAAGTGGAATGTAAGTAAGAGATCAGGAATGTTGAGTAGAAGAATCAAGAATCATTATGTGAATTGGTAGTGGAGACGTCTGCAATGACATGGTTATGACAATTAACCTCCCATTAATTTTTACTCCTATAACACGCTACTACATGATTTTAACTTGAGTCGTTTTGAGCAAAAGGCCAAGTCACTTAGTTCAGATTTAAGTCGTGCGCAATTGAGTATGAGTTCATGGTCAGCTTTTAGTTCAGTTTTCGTTAACCATGTTCCCAAGCTTGCTTATTTGCTTTCAAATTTGCCTTCATTTTTCATATTACGCTTTATTTGTAATTTGATACATTCACAAGTAATCATCGTAAATGTTTATAAGTAACCTCTGATGTTTCGAAACCATCCATCATAGTATTGTATGAGTAGCTTTTATCTGAAGCATTTTCGATAATAAACGATTACGTTATGATACACACCCGAAAGGGCATCAACGTCATTTTATTTGTACTTCTTCTTAATTAGTGGATTGGTCGTGTAATACTCTCCCAACAAATGAATATGAGAATATCAATCAAAATCTCATTTTTGAGGATGTCGTTTCCGAAATTCCCACCTCTGTCTTTCCGCGCGTAAATCCTAGGCGATGTTCATTGTCCATGCCACAGGTTTATGTTCTTTTAAGCCTATCAATCGTTGATTGAACAGCTCATACTTTATCTTTATCGTTGTTTCGATTTATCATATTTTTAGATCGCATCACGTTTGTCGGACATAAGCCCCAGGGGCCACGGTTGCCTTTGCGTCACAAGTCTATTCACAACTTCCCCCCCTTGTAGCGACATTTTGCAACAATGCAGAATTTATTCAGCAAATCCAAGACTTGTTTCAATGGCTTTCATCGTCATCTATTCTACTCAACTTCAACTTCAACAGATTTGTTCGCAAGCTACTTGGTTGATTCTCTTGGCTTCTCTCACAAGCTAGCGCTCTCCACTTCTGCCAAGCTTGCACCACATAAGCAGAAGGTGAATGATTTCAAATTCGATGCAAATGCTATTTCTGTTGTTAATTTCTTCAAATGTCATGGTTTTAATGATACCCACGTCAGGAAGATTGTTTCTTTCAACCCTAGATTGTTATGTTCTAGTGCCCAGAAAACTTTTGAACCCAAAATTAAGATGTTCAAAGATGAGGGTTTTTCTGGGTCTGATTTAATCACTGTTTTTACCAGGAATCCCCAAATTTTATTAATGGGGTTGGACACCAGTATTTTGCCAACAATTCGAAACTTGCGGCAAGTTTTGGGTTGTGACAGTGATGTTACTAAATTAGTCAAGAAATTGCAGTGGAGGTCATTTCCTGATTTAGGCACACATTTGTTGCCTAATGTTGCGTTGTTAAGAAGTTATGGAATCCCAATTGAGTTAATCAGGCATCACTTGATTCTTCGACCAACTATCTTTTTGTGAAACTCGGTAGCGTTCAAGGATATGTTAGTTAGGGTTGAACAGGAGATAGGGATTCCTAGAGACTCGACAATGTTCCTGCACTGCCTTCTCTTGGCTGGACGGAGTTCAGAGAATATTGAGTCGAAATGCCAAATGTTAAAGAGCTTTGGTTGGACCGATTCTGATATCAAGACATTGATGATGAAAAATCCCTGCTGCTTCTCGTTGTCTGAAGCAAGCTTCAAGAAGAAGCTCGATTTTCTAATGAATGAGCTGCAATTCAAGCCTGCTTACTTGACATCCCGTAATGACCTGCTTACTTGCAGCCTAGAGAAGAGAATAGTGCCTAGACATAAGGTGTTACTGATTTTGAAGGAGAAGCGTTTACTGGAGAAAAACACCTCTCTTTATACTGCTGTCCATGTGTCTGAGCCTGTCTTCTTGAAGAGGTTTGTGATACCGTTCGAGGAAGTTCATGAAGTTTACGCCAAGCACACTGGTTGTAGTATAAAGATGCTGATGCAAGAAAACCCAGCAGCCTTTCGTAAATTGGCTACATATGGTAACTTGTCTTGACTTGCAACATGCTTACTAAAGGATTATCCTGCTGTTATAATTGCAGTTCGTAAGTTTTGTACCTCTATCTTTATTTGTCTTTGTACTATTTAGCTGTAGGTGAAGGTTAAGAGTAGTTTAAGTTGTTTTGTTTCAAATAGTCCAATTGGATTTTGCATTTCCGGAAAAGGTTAGCTTGACCCAAAGAATGCTGGAAAGACAAGCTTTTGGGTTAATTGTTTTTTGAGGAATACATGTCATCTGTTCCAGATATACAATGATACTTGTTCCTGCGTAATTGCTGCGTCAATCTGTTCTATCTGGATGCAATTGTCAGTGTCACGTTAATTGTGTGTCGTTGTTTATCAGACTTTTACATGCGCCTTCGGTTTTGTTTTAAAAAGTTAATAAGTTTCTGGAAAGGTCAGCTTCCTTATCACTCATATGTTATGTTTGGTTGGGTGTAATCCTCATTACGATGTAATGAAATGAAATTTATGAAATTAGTAGAAAAATGTGAAAATTGAGAGGGACAAAGAGGATTCACAAGGAGGAGAAAGTAATTGATAGAGTTGAACAATGATAATTGCCTTAGTTCAGTGAAATCTCATGGCATCGTAATGAGGATTATACGCAACTCCCCATTTGCCTTTATTTGTGGGCTGAATTGGTGGTAATAATAGTGATTACATTACACATTTACACATTTACACCCCTCCAACCAAACAAGCCCTACAAAGTGATGGGAAAACATGCTTATGCTATGCTAGTTTGAGCAAGAAAGAACACTCCCTTCTCTCCCTGGGATGAGCTGAGCAGATATTTTTGGGATTCTCACTATGTGGTTTTGAATTTTTGATGAATCCTATATTAGAAAGATCGTAACTTTGGAGCCTTGAACTTTACTTCTTGGATTGAAACTATGGAACCTAAATATATGCAACTTTAAGACTTAGGTTTTTCTTTGTCTGATCTTAAATTTCGTCATTCTTTGCTTACACATCAACATTTTGAGTCCTGAAGTTGAAGCTTTGGGGGTAGTTCTGGCCTTCTGGGTACTCATGAGAATGTCGTTAGGGTATTGAAACGTTGAATTGGGTGCTGTCATGGTTTTTGCATAATGATACGATATAATATCTCATTCAGCAAAAGTGTTACCCTCTATTGTTCTGGGCCAAGTTGTCCCAGGAAGTTTTTAAAAGCGGGGGGTGCCAGATGGAGTTACCAAAAGGATGATGGAAAGGAAGGGACCAACAAGTTCGAAATTCAAGGCGATGTTATGGAGAAGGGTTCATGAGATCTAAACTTATGTCAGCTATGTCTTTGGAAAAAGTTTGTGTTGCCGTTCAAGGATGTCATACTTGATCTCTATGTACGTTATCTTGACTACAAAGGTTACCGTGCAGATGATTGTTCTAAAAATGATGTTGAAGTCCGGTGTTTAAATATTGTCGCCAGTAGTGATATTCAAGCAGAAATAGTTTCAACCAGTAGAAGATGATAATTTGTAGATGATATCTACGAGGAGACTTGAATGTACTCTTGCAAGCAAAAGGCTGAGGGAATTCTCTGATTGGTAAGCATCTTCAGATTCCTACTTAGTCATGCTTTAACCGAAATTTTGTTTCTTCAGTGTCAAGTGAAGTGGAAATTTCAGTATCTTGATTGATACAATTCACTGCTTGGTATGTTTTGGATGACATTCAGAGTGACAGTGTTGTTGTGTTGATGCTTCTAGTCGATTTGCCAACTGTAGTTTTTTTCAAAGAGCTGTTGCACTGTTTGTTCTGACCGATGGGTGCTGCTGCTGGTATTTTCTTTTAGACTGGTGTAGCTGGAATTTAAGCATTTGGATTTGGATGGTTTCTTTGTTAAACTATTGCCGGTTAACTAAGTTGCAGGGGAAATAGTACAGTTCTGTTGGCTTTGGTAATGCAGTGTTTTTATTTTGCATATACACGGCTATCCCGTCCTATTTACCACATGTTTTTCCCTAGTTGCATCTCAGTAAGCTGTTTTGTTACAGGTTCGTACAATTACAGCTCTTGTCACTTCTGATCTTCCTAAGGGATGTTGTAAAATCTCGGGAAGCTGCTTCCACTGATCTGTTTTTTTTTTGTTCTGGCCTTGTTTTCATTAGCCACTGTAGAACAACAACAAATGGTGAACTGCCCTTGACAATTTACAGACCAGCAAGTTCAATCCCCGGTATACCAGTCATTCCTTTGATAAGAAGTCGTTCTTTTGCCCAGGGCCGGGTGGTTAGGAAGGATGTAAATCGAGAATGGTGAGCAGAAGAAACGGGATCATTTTGTCAAATGGAAGTGGAGACATCTGCGATAACATAGTTACAGGCTTACGCCCTTTGATTCCTAATGGCAGTTAAACCTCATCCCTTGCAAGAGTCCTGATCATCAATTTTTACTTCTATTGTACTTCAATTATTACTACAAGAATGTAATTTAATCGTTTTGAGCTGAAGTATTGTTGGTCAACAATCGGGTCGGGTTATATGAGTCACTTGGTTTGGATTTGAATCGGGCGCAATTTGAATCGTGTCGAGTATCAGTTCTTGTTTGGCTTGGGTTAGTTTCAGTTTCGAGTTGAATTGGCTGTTCTTGGTTGGCTCAAGTCAATTTCTATTAACCACACTTTCGAGTTCAGCTACCTTGGATCATGTGTTGAACTGGCCATGTTTTAGCTCGCCTCTATCGCAAAGCCAGTTCACTTCTTTATTTTCGTTTCTTTCTTGTTTAGGTTATTCACGTAAGTTGACCGCCAAAAAAGAAAAACAAATTTATCGAACATGTCTATTAGATACGACTTTAGTACCGACAAAGATTTGTGAACAATAATTTGAACGGACTGACCAAACAAAACCACTTATGCGAGATGTATTTAAAACATGAAACCCTTTTGAAACGTACTCGGGAATAAACAACTACTTTTGCCGAACCTATACGACAGTCGCCTAGTGTGTCACAAATTCACATACTTGTAGCCACATTTTGCAAACGGGTCACCAACTCATCAGACATACAGACTTCAGAACACACCAAAAATGCAGAATTTATTCAGCAAACCAAAAACTTGTTTCCATGGCTTCCACCGTCATCTGCCCTTCTCTACTGCAATCTCAACTTCATCTCCAACAGATTGTGTCGCAAGCTACTTGGTTGATTCTCTTGGCTTCTCTCACACGCAAGCGCTCTCCACTTCTGCCAAGCTCGCTCCTCGTAAAAAGGAGGTGAATGATTTCAAATTCGATGCAAATGCTAATTCTGTTGTTAATTTCTTCAAATTTCATGGTTTTGATGATACCCATATCAGAAAGATTGTATCTTTTCACCCTAGATTGTTATGTTCTAGTGCCCAGAAAACTTTTGAGCCCAAAATTAAGATGTTCAAAGATATGGGTTTTTCTGGGTCTGATATAATCAGTGTTGTTACCAAGAATCCTCAGATTTTATTACTTGGGTTGGAATCTAATATTTTGCCAACAATTGGGAATTTAAGAGAAGTTTTGGGTTGTGATGGTGATGTTATTGCATTTATCAAGAGATTAAAGGGGTGGTCTTTTAATATGATAACTAGTTGTATGCTGCCTAATATTGCTGCATTGAGTAGTTATGGAGTCCCTATGGAGTTAATCAGGAAATACTTGCTTTTAAATGCTCGGGTTTTCGTTCGAAACCCTGAAGCATTCAAGGATATATTAGTTAGGGTTGAACAGAAGTTGGGGATTCCTCGAAACTCTCCGATGTTTGTATATGGAATTCAGGTGGCGGCAATGAGTAAGGAGAATATTCAGTCGAAATGCCAAATGTTAAAGAGCTTTGGATGGACCGAATCTGATATCAAGACATTTGTGATGAAAAATCCCAGTTGCTTCTCGTTGTCTGAAGCAAGCTTCAAGAAGAAGTTAGAGTTCCTCATGAATGAGCTGCAACTCGAGCCTGCTTACTTGACATCCCATAATGCCCTTCTTACTTGCAGCCTAGAGAAGAGAATAGTGCCTAGACATAAGGTGTTACTGATTTTGAAGGAGAAGCGTTTACTGGAGAAAAACACCTCTCTTTATACTGCTGTCCATGTGTCTGAGCCTGTCTTCTTGAAGAGGTTTGTGATACCGTTCAAGGAAGTTCATGAAGTTTATGCCAAACACACTGGTTGTAGTATGAAGATGCTGATACAGGAAAGAGCAGCAGCCTTTAGTAAATTGGCTACATATGGTAACTTGTCTTGACTTGCAACATGCTTACTAAAGTTGTCCTGCTGTTATAATTGCAGTTCGTAAGTTTTGTACCTCTTATCTTTATTTGCTTTGTACTATTTAGCTGTAGGTGAAGGTTTAGAGTAGTTTAAGTTGTTTTGTTTCAAATAGTCCAATTGGATTTTATGTTTCTGGAAAAGGTTAGCTTGACCCAAAAAGTGCTGGAAAGACAGTGGGCTGATTTAATTGTTTTTTTGAGGAATACATGTAATCTGTTCTAGACATACAAATATACAATGATACTTGTTCCTGCGTAGTTGCTGCATCAATCTGTTCTAACTGAATGCAATTGTCAGTTTCACGTTTGTGGTGTTTATCAGACTTTTACATACGCCTTCGGTTTTGTTTTGCAAAGTCCAATAGGATAATAAGGTTCTAGAAAGGTTAGCTTTCCCTATTACTCATAGGTTATGTTTGGCTGGGTGGTGTACCATGGTTATTAGGTTATGCTGAGAGGATATCTTTGGGATTCTCACTTTTCGGTTTTGAATTTTTGATGAAACCTATATTAGAAAGATCGTAACTTTGGAGCCTTGAACTTAACTTCTAGTATTGAAACTCTGAAACCTAAATACATGCTCTTTTGGGACTTGGGTTTTTCTTTGCCTGATCTAAGCAATTCACTGCTTCGGGTTTACTGACGTCTTGATCAAGTAATAGGCTGATTTCATTATAATTTTTACTGGGTTATATGCTTTTTTACTTGGCATTCTGTTCTATCCTGCTAACTTAGCCTGGAGAAAAGGTACTGCCAAGGGATAGAATGCTTACGGTTTGATTTATCAACTTATATTTTACTGTCTGTAACTCTGAAGCTGTGTTTTTATCTCGACTGTAAAGGCTCGTCTGCAGATGAGTGTTTTAAAGATGATGTTGAAGTCCCATGTTTAGATATAGTTGTAGCTAGAGATATTCAAGCAGAAATACTCTCTATCTATAAAGGATGTTAAGAAGTTTTACCTGTTCTTTATGAATATTGTTGCAAACATAAGGGAGTGGGCATTTTCCAATATGCCAAGGTCAGTTCGAGCTTTTATGTCGTTGTATGATGGGTAAGCATCTTCTGAGGTTCCTACGTAATCCTGTTTTAACCGTAATTTTGCTCCTGTATGTCAAGCGATATGGAAATTTCAGTATCTTGATCTTGATTGAAATGATTCACTTATTGGTATCTGGATACTGTGGATGAAGCTCGGTATGACCATGTGGTTGTTTTTATGCCTCTTATGTCAATTTGTTTCCCGTAGATCTTTTGAAGAGACCTGCTGCATTATTTCTTACTACTGATAGTTCCTGATGTTTTCGTTTAGACCGATATAGCTAGAAATTAAGCATTTAGTTACATTAGGATGGTTTAATTGTCATGCAATAGCTAGTTTATGAGCTGGTGCTTTACAGGTTCATACAGTTACAGCTCTTATTACTTCTGGACTGTTGTAAAATTTTGGGAGCTGCTAGTTATGACGAGTGTTTTGTTGTGGGTCTTTTTCTATAATTCTATAAATCTCAAGCCAGAGTTCTTATGAAACTCTGAACCAAATTATTACAGAGGCTATTTAGTCATTAGCCAATATAGAACTGGACTATCAGTCTATCCTTTGTATCTTACAGAGGCAAGTTCAACCACGGACACGATAGTCGTTGTTTTGGTATGAAGTATTTCCTTTCACCTGTTGGTATACTGGTATTGCCAATATACGCAAAGGCTGGGTGGTCGACTGTACGTTATGAAGGTTTTGTACTTTTTTTTTTTTTTTTTTTTGGCGAGGAAGGTTTTGTACTTGTATGTAAAACTTTGTCTCTAATATTTCACTCTCCTTTGACTGTTTTCAATATGCTGTATGTCTGATTTGCCAAAAAAAAGATAAGGGCTATAGGAGATTTGTTAGAATTTGTGAGCATCTTCAAGAATTGCTTCATGTTTCCTTTGCTGCGTGTCCAAATCGGCCCTATTATCAAATGTGCACGATGTGCCAAAGAATGTTACTATGTTAGGACAATCTGGCTAGCAAACATGCTGAGAACTGAGGTAGCAGGAGCCGAGCAACTCTCAGCAACCGTGACTTCATCACTCTTACCGGAAACAGATGTCAGATCATCATAAGAATCATATGATGTTGATGGTGAGTCCTGGTTTACACTTTACAGCAGCCACTGGACTGTCAATGTTGGGAACAACAAAGGTTTAACCCGGTTGGAACTCAGCTGGCCGAAACTAAGGACACTTATTCTAGACAGTCCGTCAAGAATGGAGAAGTTTTGAGAATAGTATCGTTGTTGCGTGTATGGTGGACACTGGTATTCTCTAAGAATGAGATTTCTCATCAAACGAGGCCCTCGCCTCTTTCAAACTCTTCTATTAGTTGATTTCATCAAGAATTCTGAAGTTCTGTACACTGTCTTGTTTCCGAAATTGGTTGCTCATGTTACTAGTAGGATTGATAGTTAGATGATATTATAAGTCAAGTAGATTCAAGGATAAATGACCCAATTGGTACTTGTGTATGTACACAGTCGAGACAAAAACTTTCACCCGGTAAAATATTATTACATCTTTACTGTCAGAGCTCGGATGTACCTGCCCCTGTCCTGTACAATCAACAGTTCTCTATGTAAATTGTCTGTAAAAACAAGTACTTTTCTCAAAAACGATGCCACAGTTAACAAGCAGCATTTTTCCGGAACTACAACAGGTCTCGGAACCTCAAAATTCCAAGTACCTGCCACGGCCAGGCCTGACAAATACAAGATGAGAAGACTTGTAAACTCAATTTCTCTGGAGAAAAATGAGGTTAAATCCCCCAACTTTTTGGCTTTTTTTTTTTCTCGGAAAGCGGTCCAAACGATGTGCATTCCTGAATCCTGATGGCTGAAGAAATGATAGTGGCAAGCAACCCTCTTCATCCTTGGATAAATTTGTTCAGTGCTGATGTATCCAAGGCTGAGAAATCTCTGACAGCATCAACCACAACTTGGGCAAGTTTCACAGCATCAGCATCACTTGGTCCCTATTACATTTACCTTGTCACTATTACCATTAACTGAGCAATTTAACACTGCTACAGACTGATGAAGATTTAGAATTAACTACCTCAATGTTAAGGGGTAGAACAGGATCATGAAGAGATAGTCGCAGGAGGAACCAGCCACCAAAGCCTGCAACTCTTACCTATTTACGGGAGCAAATGATAAAGATGAGGAGATATAGAGAAAAACGTGTAATCGGGTTACTCAGGCCCAAGATAAATGGCAGGGAATAGAAGGGTGCAAGACACAAAGCTAATCGTCGAAAACTTTAGCATAGAAATAAGAAAAAATCACAACAATTTACAGTCTGGAACTGTGGAAGCAATCTTGCTAATTACTTTTTACCTTTTCTTGTAATTCGCCACTCTATTCTCATTTTTCATTTTCAGGTAATTGATTATAGGCAAGAAGAGGCTGTATATTCTGGATGAAGTAAACTATTCGGCAAATATTTCAGGGACATACGAATATGCTGGAGGGTAGCTTAAAGCTATAAACTTACGCCTTCATAATTCACAGGAGCTTTAACGAGCTTCGAATCTGAATCTACTACGTTCTCCAAGTGCTTCAACACAGCCTCTCCATAGTCCCGGAATGATCTGATTTGGTTCATTACTTTAAGTACTCAAGTTAATACAAATCAAGGACAGATCAAGACATCAGAGCATACCCTCCTTTAAGATCTGCATGATTCTGGTCAATCTTCAGTCTTAGTTCAACAGAAACAGCAGGTTCTTGCAGGCCTTCCACCAACTCCGTCAAAATTTTGCTACCACCACCTGATACCCTGGCAGAAGCAAGCTTATTTAGCAGCTTGACCTGTACACGTAAATGACATGAAAAAGCTAATGAGTTAGAAAGAAGCCTGGGGAGTATCTGTGCTATAGAAAGATTGCATCCGTAAAGACACAAGAAACGAAAAGCAAAAAACAACTACTCACTTACCATGAGGTATGCACCATCATCAAGCCAGTGATTCTCTTTGAGAGCCCCGTGGCCACTGGTCTCAATAGCCAAATGTGATTCTTCACCAATAGTATTCTACCAACAAATCACCAATGAGTGAAGTGTTAATAAAGAGTGTACAACTACATATTGATGCTAGGTGGATGTGAACTGAGGAAAACCTGGATACAAATCACAGAGAAACAGAAGCTACACAAATATTTGAAGACCTATGAGGGCCATGACACAACCAGAAGAGTCTCTGAATTCTATACCCATTAAACACTTCGCCGGTTAACTGAATACACATCATAAGCCCTCCCAATCAAGACAGCTCTTTCCAGTTCCCACAAGTCTGGATGGACAGGGCTTACAAGTTACCAGTAACGATGTATGTTCAATAAATTACGATTGTTTTATTCTTGGGGCTTGGGTACTGTATCTAGTTAAGGGGTTCGTTGGTAGCATACGTAGATTCATTGCAATGTAACCAAATCTCTATTAGTGGAAAAAACAAGAAGAGTGAGAGAAAATTGATGCAAGCGTTTTTACAATGGGATGACACCTCCACTTAACTATGGCAATCACCAAAGCTCAACTTAAACTCATAAATGCCACTCTTGATATGATCAACTACTCTCACGTCCTTGTGACTCCTCAGTCCTCTCCCTCCCATTTCATTTTGACCTCAGTTGTAAACTTTATTACAGTATAATACTATAATCATGATTCTCTCTACCAAATATGGACCAGCTTATACGACTTTAATTGGTTACCCTGCTTAAATAAAAGAAGAATCTTACCAGACGAATAGCCTCATCAATTACATTCTTGTACCCTCGTTTGAACCTGTGATGCTTTCCTCCTACAAATACAGAGGGCAGTAGCGCACAAGAATTTCTTAAAGGGCTTACTAAGGGAATAATTTGGAATAGAAAAAAGATTGTATGAATACATCAAGAAACATACAAGAGATGAGAATATAGATCCCGAAGAACTAAATGCCTAATTATGAAGTCTTCCAATTTTGTCGTAAAATCATGATAGGGATTTCCCATAAAGCTTACACAACCCTATGGATGACCCGTTTTACAAATACAATTCTGTAAAACGGCATTCTGATGACAAGTATAGGTCTATTGGTGACCCGTTAAAAGATAATTGGTTCGAGCCCTTTTTAATTATTTTGTAAAGTTAAGGAAATTATCTAAAGCGTAAGGTGAGTCATTAAGCACTTTCAAGTTTAACTCACCAAGTTTCTTCTCAATAAACGTCGTCAAACCATCCGACGTCACACTGTCTGTGACAATAGTTGTCCCTGGATGCTGGAATAGGTAGGTTCAAGCAAAAATTAGAAGTCTGTAACAACGAAGTAACTACTCTATGTTTGACCAAGAACATCTTACTTCTTCAAGAATAATAGCAGACATTAGAGCTATCAACCGGTTTCGATTAAGCTCACGGCCAGTAGAATCTACAGCAGCAGATCTAAAGAGAGGGAAGAAAAAGATGTCAGCTAAAGATTTGAATGTTTTAGTCACAAAACATAGCAAAGGCAAAACCATAACCTGTCCACGTCGGTGTCAAAGATGATGCCTAAGTCAGCTTTGTTATCAAGAACTGCTTGAGTGATTGCTTTCATTGCTGCCTTATCTTCCGGGTTAGGAATATGATTAGGAAACATACCTGAGATACATGAACAGTTTAGGAACACAAAGTTCATCACTTAATAACCACAGAGAGAGAGAAAAAAAAAAAACAAAGAATATACAAATTACCATCTGGTTCCAGAAATTGACTGCCGTTAGTGATTGCACCAAGAGGCTCAAGCACCTTTGCCTAGAAATAATACAACAAGAAGATCCAGGCATTAAAATGTAATCAGTATTACATAATATTTCTGTTTGTATATCTGTTATAAGTACACATAGAGCAATTAATCTGCACGTTACCTAATGCTAGCCAGTGTTGCACCTAACAGGTGGAGATACTAGGCCTCTAATTGTCAAAGATGTCATGGGGATGCTGAGATATGAGATATTGAAAAGAAAAAGGACAAAATTGGTGATGTGAATAAAGTTGCTAACCACAATGAGCAACTTTTAATATTGTACAATGAAATGTGACACAGCGGGAGGATATATGGATTATGAACACGAAGAAGAAGACCAGGTTTCAATTACCACAGTTGCTTTTAATAAGTAATATAGCATGTTTAATAAAGGACACCAAAAGGGGGCGACTCCCAAGTACAAAAAGAAACCAAGTTGTCAACCATGTTAATTATGAATGATTTTGTGGTGATTGATGACCGTGGATAACAACTTAGCAAAGAAAGCAAGCCATGTTCTCATAAAATGTCTATGAAAAATACATAGCATGAGGCCAAATGAGACTTACAACAAAGAAACCTCCGGCTCCATTCCCCGCATCAACAACTACATGAAAGCCCTCCAGAGGCTTTTCTGACACAAGGATTAAATCAACGAGGACAAGTGAGTAACCAGGCTCAAGAACGAACAAACAGATGACTATAAGAAGGAAATTAGTCAACTGACACACATAATTAGTTTCTGCCCTGACAAGAATTTTCAAGTGCCAAGTTACAACACATGAAAACTTACTAAAGAAATCAATGGGTTTAAGTTAAAAACAAGACAGCAAAGCTAGAATGATATTCTCTAACATCAATGACCTGTTTTCTGCACGTAAATTTCACTTTTTACCGCTGTCCTGTAAATTTTTTTTACTGTAAGCCCAATTCAAAAAGTGCCAACATTTGACAGCTAATGTATACCTAAAATTCTAGCTCTAGATGTCAAACGGTGGTACTTTCCCAAATGTACAGATGCTATCAAGTGTAAAAACAAGGTGGGGCTTCCCCAAGTTTTCACAACCTAAAGCATAAAGATAAAATTAATGGAACAAACTAAAAGAAGCCTCGAATACGTCTATGTGGATGTGTACAAATTGAGAAGAGTTTCGGGGTTGATAATCATCTAATTTCACAAATATAATTTTGTTGTAGTAACTAAGGAGCAGAATGATTACCGACATCTCCAGCAGCTTTTCGAACTGCCTGCACAAGATCAGCTGCATAAATGTCCATGTAATCAACTCTTCTTGTAGCTGTGGAAGAACTTTTCTGAGACTCTGAGAGACCTTCATTTGTAAACTTATCGTAGAAAACAGATGCACGCTCCAGGATATCTTTTATGTCCGGTTTACCGAGCCCTCCAGCATTTGTGAAAAATTTGAACCCATTCCTATTATATGGAAGATGACTAGCTGCCAATGACAAAAAAAATTCTAAATTAGGCCACCAACACAGGGCGAGTGAATGGACCACCTGTTATCGTCTAACATCTGAATTTTAACATATAACACTGGCACAGAGGTGAAACACGAAAGTTCAATGTCGATGAATAGAGGATACTATACCTGTTATCATGATGGCTCCATCAACTGGACACATAATCTCCTCCTTTTCAGTGAGAGTGCTATTAAACATTGCAGGAGTTGAAGCCAACCTGCAGGAAATTCCAACAGCTCGTCAGTGACTGAGCTTTTTCCTTGGTACTGGTATTGGAAGGTGTCCAGGAGCTTGTCTATTTCCTCATCACATTTTCACATATCACCATGGCTCTACCTGATTGGCACTTAAATTTTGATTTATCATTCTGGTTTAATTTACATTACTAGGTCTGGGGCAAGGAAAAGGTGGGGACGTAAAGCGGAAATGCGCAGATTTAGCTAACATTGGTTAAATTTGAATTGAGAGGAATCCTCATATATATTTTTCCCGAAGACCTTTGAGTTTCCCAAGGGGGAGTTCTAGTCTTTAGCATTTTGTCCAAATTTTGTGAAAGCCCCTAGGGGCGTTATTGTGAATTTTCTCAAAATATTAGAGCCAAAAACAAATGATAGGTTCCCCAAATTGGCAAAGAGATGCACATTAGCATCAGAGCAACAAGTGTAGAATCTGCTTAAAGAGGGGACCCCGAGCTTAAATAAAATAAGGGCGTTCTCAGGCTTTCCCTGGTAAATTTTCTAGAATATTTGGCTACTTTGATGATAAAAGAAAAGGCGTCAAAATCAGACAAAATCGAATTATATCCACATTTTTTTGGCAGACAAAATCGAATTAATTAGTTTCCATTTCCAATGGAGCCAAAGACTAATTATTCTTTGGCTTTGGGATATGATGGAATAAAGCAAAATGGCTCATTAAACTGCATGTGCTTCTTATTATGTGAAGTAGCAGTCAGTCGGTGCGATTCTCGAAGCAATTTTCATTTTGGGTCATCCGTGTGCGGCCTCTCTATTTTTCAATAGAGGTAAGGCTTGCGTGCATCCAACCCCCCCTTACCCCGCCTTATGGCGGGAGCCTTTAAGGCACTGGGGTAAAGATGTTGTTGTTGAATGGCACTCGCACAAACATGACTCAAATTTTCGTTGTAGCTCCTAAGGGTCATATTATGTGTTGCAGCTAAAACCTATGATAAGTGCCAAAATCATCCAAAAACCCACTCTATCCATAACTGGTGACACGAGGTGAAGGGGATTGAAAGACCCCCAAACGGGGAGAACAGGTCCCTCAAATTCATCAAGGGCACTCCCGGACTGTTTACCGTAATGTTTGAAGAAGACATATATACTTTGAAAAAAGATGCCAACATAGCCAAAATTGGACAAACGGAAGACTATAATCCATGGATTTTGGCCAAAAATGGCCAAAATCTATGTGGAAGCACCTAGGGGTATTAATAAGGGTTTTCTCAAAAGTACGGGAGCCGGAAACAAATGGTAGGTTCCCAAAAATAAGGATAACAACAATCATTATCCTCATCGCGTGACGTGTGTGAATAGCTTTGAAGAACTACCCAAACATGAGAACCGACGTCATATCAGATAAGGGGGTATGCCAAGACTTTTCCTGGTAAAGAATAGAGAAAATTTGACTAACAAAAGGTCAAAACCAGCCAAAATCAAAGTATATTTCACGGTTTTTGGCCATAAGTGGCCTGCAACAAAAATAACTCAAATCTTTTTACTAGCTCCTAGGGGTCCAATTATGTGTTGTGGCAAATTATTAAAGCAAAAAACCTATGATAAGTGCCAACATAATCAAAGCTTCACGCCAGCCAATCAGCCATAACAGATAATACGAGGTGGAAGGGATTGAAAGACCAAGGCCCCTCAAATTCATCAAGGGCACTCTGTGATGCACTCACATAGGTACACAGAGGAGACGACATACTAGGATAGTCGATAGGTGGCGGGAACGCCATTGTAGGGATAAAACTAACAATAAACTGATACAATCATAATCTTCATTCCCCTATTTCTCCTAGAGACTCCCAATTTATGGCTAGTATTGGAGTGAGCCCCAAGCAACTATATAATGACTCATTTGCCCCTTCCAAGGGTGAGCTATTCCATTACACTCCCATATTGATTATCTTAATGTTTGAAGATAATATATGTACTTTGAAAAAAGTGGCCAACATGCCCAAAATTGGACAGACCGAAGACTGAACCCCGATTTATGGTGAAAAATGGCCTCACGCCAAAAAAAAAAGGGCCAAAATCTATGTGGAAGCACCTAGGGGTATGATAAGGGGTTTTACAAAATACGGGAAACAAAACCAAATGAATTTTCAAAATATGGGCAAAGTCGAATGGCCTTAAAGAACTATCCAAACATGAGAACCGACGCTCATATCAGATAAGGGGGCATGATTAGGCTTTTTTTGGTGAAAGAATAGAGAACATGTGACTACTTCAAAAAAGGGACACAATCAGTCAAAATAAAAGTATATAATCCACGGTTTTTTTTGTCAAAAATGGCACTGGAACAAAAATAACTCAATTTTTGTTACTAGCCCCTAGGAGTCATATTATGTGTTGTGGCAAAAAATTACAGCTAAAAAGCTATAATAAGCGCCAAAATCATCCACAAAACCTACGCTAGCCATAACGGGTCATACGAGGAGGAGGGGATTGAAAAGACCCCCAAACCGGGAGAACAAGCCCCTCAAATTCATCAAGGGCACTCCCAAACTGTTTACCGTAATGTTTGAGAAAAATAAATATATAGTTTGAAAAAAGTGGCAAATAGAGCCAAAATTGGACAGACCAAAGACTATAATCCACGATTTTTGGCCAAAAATGGCCCCGTGCCAAAAATAGCCAAAATCTATGTGGAAGCACTAGGAGTATAAATAAGGGTTTTTTCAAAATACGAGAGGTGAAAACACATAGTAGGTTCCTAAAAATTGGAAGAAAAAAAAACAGTCGTTATCCTCATCACACGACGTGTGTCAAAGGCCTTAAAGAAATACCCAAACATGAGAGCCAACACTCATGTCAGATAATGGGGCATGCTGAGGCTTTTCCTGGTAAAATCACATTTGACTAGTTTAAAAAAAAAGGTTAAAATGAGCCAAAATTGAAGTGTATAAATCCACGGCTTTGCCATATATGGCAAAATGACTCAATTTCTTTTACTGGCTCTTAGGGGTCATATTATGTGTTATGGCAAAATATTACAGTTAAAATCTTATTATTAGTGGTAAAATAAATTACCCAAGTAAGCCATAACGGGTGACACGAGGCGGAGGGGATTGAAAGACCCCCAAACAGGGAAAACAGGGTCCTTAAATTCATCAAGCGCACTCCTAGACAGTTTATCGTAATGTATAAAGAAACTATATATACTTTGAATTAAGTGGCCAACATAGCCAAAATTGGACAAAATCGAAGACTGATCAGCGATTTTTGGCCCAAAATGGCCCCGTGCCAAAAATGGCTGAAATATCTTTGACAGCCCCTAGGAATATTATTATGGGTTTTCCCAAAATATGAGAGCCGAAAACAAATGTTAGGTTCCCAATATCAACAAAAAAAACGCATGTTATTCTCATCGGCTGACGTGTGTTGAATGGCCTTAAAGAACTACCCAAACTGGTGAACCAACACTCATATCAAATAAGGGGATTCCGAGGCTTTTCCGGGTATAGTGTTGAGAATTTTTTACTACTTTACAAAAATGGCCAAAATTTACGGTTTTTATCCATAAATGGCAGTTTAAAAAATAATTACTCAATTTTTATTACTAGCTCCTAGAGGTCATAATATCTGTTGTGGCAAAAAATTATAGCTAAAAACCTATGATAAAGGGCATCCCGGTGCACATTGGCGTCCCCGCTAAGCGAGGGAAGGGTACCACCACAAGTGTGTAATGAGAGCAAGCCTTCCCTTGTCAATTTATTTAACAAGAGGCTGCTCCCAGGACTTGAACCCGTGACCTATCGATCACACGGCAACACCTTTACCGGTGCGCCAAGGCTCCCCTTCAGCTAAAGACCTATGACAAATGCGCAAATTACGATATCCATAACAATATGACGAAAGGCGAAAAAGGATTAAACGACCCCCAACCAAGAGAACCGGCCCCTCAAATTCATCAAAGGCGCTCCGAGGGTGTTTACGGTAATGTTTGAAGAAAATATAGATACTTTGAAAAAGAAATGGCCAACATGCTCAAAAATGGACAAAACCGAAGGATATCCACGATTTTTGGCCCAAAATGGTCCTAGGAGAAAGAAATGGCTCAAAGTTTTGTGGAAACCCCTAGGGGTATTATTATGGGTTTACTCAGAATATCAGAGCCAAAAACAAATGATAGGTTCCCAAATCGGCAAAAAGAAACTGATATTTGCCCTATCGCATGATATGTGTCGAATGGGCTCAAAGAACTACCTGAGAGGAAAATCGGCGCTCATATCAAAGAAGGGTATTCTGAGCCTTACCCTGATAAAGTTTTGAGAAATTTTGGTAATTTTAAAAGTGGTCAAAATCGGAAAAAATCGCAATATATAATCCACGGTATTTGGCCTTAAATGGCACCACAACAAAAATAACTCAATTTCTTGTAGTAGCTTCTAGGGATCATAATATCTGTTATGGCAAAATTATTAGAGCTAAAAACCAATGATAAGTGTCCAAATCAGCCGAAAACATGCGCTAGCTTTAACAGGTCATTAGATGAGGGGATTAAAACAGTAGAACCAAGCCCTCAGATTCATGAAGAGCACTTGTACAGTTTTACGTGTAGAAGGTGAAGTTTTGAGATCATTTGGCTACTTTAAAATAAGTGGTATAATGGCAAAAAAAAAAATGTTATTCATGGTTTTAGCTCAAAATGGCATTGGCACAAAAACGGCTCAACTTTTCATGGGAGTTTCTACGAGTAATATTATGGCTTTTGGTAAAAACATTAGAGCCAAAACCTATGGTAGTTTCTCCAGATTGGTCAATAATTTATGGTAGTTTCCCTTAATCTGTTAATATAGATGAAGGAGATTGAATTTTGAAAACATAACTCTGTAGCCCGGGTGTGAGCTGGGCCCCAAAGTAGTAGATTTTATCTGGCTCTCCTAAACATAAGGCCGTAGGGGTCCTTGAGATAGCGCCAAAACATTCTCAACTAAAAAGGAATAACCAAGAAATATATAACTATCCCCAACATGTAACTCCCATCGAGAACAACAGCCACCCACTTAATATAGGGACATTTAAAATGAAAAAATGGGAGGAAGGAAAGAGCAGCGCACCCAAAATGCAAGACATCTAGACCAGCTCTCAATAATCCTCGAGATACAGCATCCTGACAATAGAAAGTCATCAGTGTCGTGACCGCCAAAACAGATCAAACAAGGGGTGAGATTTAAATTTTGACTATCAAACTTTGAGTAAGAGATCGAAATTCTTTCTAGAAAACTTAGAACTTTACAATGCATGAGGTGTCATTTCATAAAGATTCTAATAGCAAAACTACGTTATCCTCTCCGCTATCAAAACATTGCAGTATTAGAGTGGACTGTACGAGACGAGACTCTAGATGTCTATTCCTTTCCTGGGAGTGAAATTCACGTATTTCAAACCCACAGAAACGGATGATTCAATCCTGAGAAATCCGGACCAATACTTCACATAAGATCACAGAAGCCAAAAAGTGCTGCACCTGGGCAGACTGGGAGCAGACACAATGGACACTATCTAAGACGGTTTACTACAATGGTACAAAACCATCTGTGGATGGAATAACAGATGAGTGCCCTCTCCCATCATCTCAGAGCATATGCTTATATGGTATCTTAATTTAGTGTTTGTCAAGAGTTTAGGGCTATCTCACAATTCCAAGGTATACAAAGACCTACTGGCAAAATCACTTATTTTGTTTCAAATTTAGAGGTTGTCACTTGAGCAAATATCAGTGAGAAGCCCGCCATAAGAAATTGGGTCCATCCAAAGGTCTTGTTGACACTTCCTTGGTTAAGTCTTGCAGCTGTGGGCACTACAGAAAGCTACAAGATGGTACACTGCTATACTGACAAGTTAGGGCACAGAATCAGACAACTTCTACACAGTGGAATACCTGAAGCTTGGTGGCTGAAATTCGAGAATCATGACCGATTGAAACCCTCATGGGCCTGGTTGCATCACCTTTATTCTTATCTGAAAGCCAAGCAGCAAATGCAGCAGCTATTGCTTCTGAAACAGGTTCTGTAAGGCTAACAGGTTCACCTTCAACTCCAGCCACAGCAACTCCTCGGATATCACTTGAAGGTAAAAATCGAACATGCCAACAAAGTTTTTGCAGTTAGTAAAGCAGAATTTCGATACCAGGGCAGTAAGCTATTGACTGTCATCAGTAAACTTTATGCGGCCGATTTCTAATCTTGTACGACAATAATGGCATCATGGTCTGCCAAACCTAATGGAGAATTTGTGTGTACTAGTGCATGCTATGTTGCTTCGAGTTTCAGCTCTTAGCTTAGAAATAGCCCAGTTATAAGTTCTTGAGTTCAAACAGGACTAAGATGTCTTTGAAGTAGCTCCATCATATCCAATGACAAAGAACAAATATTAAAAAAAGAAGCAGATGCTGTGGCAAACTAAGGAATTGCTTCCTGCCCTTTTGAAGCTAATATGCAATACAAATAGTCTCAATCCCCGTGTCTCATGTGAGAAAAGGGAACAGATGAACTGCATGTCAGATTAAGGTTAATACCTGCCATTCTGAAGCTTGAGAAAGTCGCTCCTCCCAAGGGTTGGCACTGCAGTGGCAGATGAAGCAGCTGCAAGAAAAAGAATACAAAAGATTATCCAGTTAATGGACTATAATTAGATTTTCAACAGCAAGTACCCCACAGAGAAACAAGAAACAAAAGAGAATAAATGGAATCAACAAAAGACATCCAAATGTAAAAGCACATAACATTTTGCTGAAACACTATTGTCTTTTTAGATGGTAAGAGACTGGAACAGACCATTGCAGCAAAAACTTCCTTGGTTCCTAGAACCACTCTGACACATTGACAAATT
>JBBYHQ010000012.1:488884-513226 GCA_038382645.1 Spergularia azorica | reverse complement strand
TGTCAAATTAGTATTGTAAGACTATAAATGTTTAGCTTAATGGCCATTAGTCAAAGGCTTCTTCAAAGTCCAAACAAAGGATGGAGGGAAAACTGAAAAATAAAGGAAAAAAAATTGGGAAAAATAAGTTTGAAACACATTTAACAGAATCACTAACGGAATTGGGTAGATAAGGTTACGTTGATGCTACTTGAGAAAGTACAGGGGTATAACCCGAAATTAGGTTGTAAGTTTGGGTATATCTTGGAATTTGAGAAAACACGAAGGTACAGGCTGGAATTTCCCAATTAATTTTCTCCCAAATGAGCCGATTGTTCTATAAGCACACAAATGTAGTTTTAAATACATGTTGAATGCTTCTTAACAATGCATGCTTCATACGTGTAGCTTAAGTTGTCAACTTAATTGCTCTTGCTAATCATTTTCAAGGAGAACGGCCCTTCAAAACTCATTCTTGCCGTCTTGATAACTTCAAACATAGAGGCTGATTTAAGAAATTACTAGTTGATTTTGATCAATTCCCTATTTAGAAGCAACAAGTAGTTTATAGAAAGCTTGTTATGTTTTATGGTTATTTATCATTTTTCTACATGTTGATATTCTTTAAATAAATACAGAGTAGTTCATTTTTTTACGGAGACTATCTAGTAAATAATTTAATTAGCAAGAAGAGCCGATGGACAATCACACGACTATACTCCAGGATATGTTTAAATAATGTCACTGTATATGAAATGGGCCGGGTGAATGGCAGAATGGGTGATCGAATGTTGCATCGTCCTCGATCAATCCTCATTTCCATATGCATTTTGTTTTTCTTTGAATCAAAGATTCAAAATTAATTAATTGTTAATTGTGCTGTTCGATCATAGCTAGATCACATAATCTTCTTAAAACGTTTAATTTCTCGTATATTCATGAGATATGAATTATATGAATCATATGATGATTTGCGCAAGACGTAGGTTGGTAGGATAGAAATGGAATATGCAAACTGATGAATGGTCAATTGTGTAAAATCAAGTGTAATGCCTCGACTTTCAGAGAGAAGCCCCTTGATTGAAGTGACAACTCCAGTTCATGATTTGTCGGGAGAAATAAACAAAACATAAATTAATCAGTAGAATAAATTGATTAATGAGCAGTAATAATCAAATTAGCAACATCACAAGCTCACAACCGGTTCAAACAATGCTCTATTCTTAGCACTAACTTGATAATGGTTTGACTTTCAAACAACATTTTTTTTTTTATATTTATCATCAATACGTTATCGTTGTTGTTTTCAATTTTTGGTTTTTGCATTCTGAAATTCAGTATAAAACTAATTTGAAATTGACTGTTCTATAATATTTGTATTATTTATGCAAAATGACAGCTAATAACGAAAAACCACTACTTTTTTAAGGTTTTTTAAAAACACAATTTTGATTTTAGAAAAAAAAAAAACTAAAACCTATAAGCCAAACATGATATCAAACGAGCCATAATATTAAAAGATTTGAGTATTTATAAGGTTGACACTATCTCAATTCTGAACCTAGATAGTCTGAACCTATATAGTGTGAATTCTTGGGAAATACTCCGTATAAGCTAACACCGCCAAAGCTTCCAACAGAGTAGTGTCGGTGCTTAGACTTCATGAACGATGTCTTGAAATTCCCAATACTCAATTTTACGATTTCAAAAAGAAGAGATCGGTGAAATAAGTTGGTTCCGTGTGCTATTTCATGAATTACGAAGATCTTAAAGAGACAAGGATACTAAACGAGCCTTCAGGAGTTGGTAACAATTAAAATAAATATAATTGCTAAAAGCACAAGTTTCTTAATGTTTGGATTTTGGAGAGAATTTAGTCAAAGAAACGGATTAAGATTGATCTTTGACTCTTAATCATACCCGTCCGCATATGGTCAGACAGACAATCATCTACGGCTATGTACTTATATGGGACCCACCACAATTGAATATTTTGTCCTCCTTTTTTAATCACACTAGGTAAATGTTCCTGCACGCGCGGTTACCATGCGTGTAATCGGTTTATTCTCACCCTAGCTGGAGAGACAAATATGGTCGAATAGGTGTCATGCCTCTAGTGGGTCCAGGAGTGTGAGCAAGGATTACTCTCGAACTGTGTGAAACAGTTTGCATTGTTTGGCCTCATCATAAATTATCGTGTGATGATTTTGTACAAAACTTTGTTAAAGATTGTTTTTAATGGTAAGTTTTGTGAAATTCTTGCCTCTTATAGTCTCATTGGTGTAATACACATAATAAGACACAAAGTCGGATAGAATATGAATATCCACTTTGCCTTCTAACCCGTCATGTGTAATATTGTGTGTTAATGCGTCATCCATTAATTTCTTAAGGGAATGTATAGAATAATCGTAAACTTAAGTCGAAGTTATTCATCTAGTACTATCAATCACGCTATCATTCATTAAGGGTGCTTATATTTCCACGGTATAAATGGACCACTTTATGCCAGACCGTTTCTTGCGCGTGGATCACATGCGCTAGACACAGTATGTCGTGGAGTATGACCTATTTAAATCGTGGAAATAGAATTGCAAATCATCAATCCTTGTGATAGAAGAACTTGTATGAACACGGCAATGGGCGGAGGTTGAAGTGAAGTCAAATTGGAAAGAAGGGGTGAGAAGGAAAAAGAAATTTGAAGATGTGATGGGTTTTGGATCCAATTTAGTGGACAACACGTTGGAGCAATGACTAAGTGTGAAGTTAATATTGCATTAGGACTTTTGTTGTGAATTGTTCATAAACTTGGTGTTAGGTAATCAATATCCAATGCATATAATTGAAAAAGTTGGAGTCTTACAAATTTCCAATATGATGTGATCATGTGCTTCTATTTGCCAACAAACTTATAATTTAAGGTCCAAGTCTCATTTTTGTTCAATCTAAAGCCTTGTAATTTTAAAATTACCACGCTAATAAGTACACCATTTACTCATGCACATACATCATGTGGAGTACTACATTGTGATATAAAGACATATTGTCAATAATCGTCCGTGTCAATACGCCCTAGCTAGCAAAGAGAAAGAGATTGTGTAAAGTTTATCAACCTTCCAAATTCCATATAATGGGAGTACTTTTTTTGATGAAAAATGAGACAAGTGAGGGTCAACAACATTGATTTTAGTAGTTCTTTAAATACATTGTTATATAACGCATATTATTCACATGCATAGGATAACAAATTGTTGTTATATAAAAACTTCACAAAATGATATCAACAAAGTCGCTTTGGCCGAGTGGTTAAGGCGTGTGCCTGCTAAGTACATGGGGTTTCCCCGCGAGAGTTCGAATCTCTCAGGCGACGCTTCCATTTTTTTTGCTCGACATTTTCTCGTACATATATTACTTGCTGGGCTTCGGCCCATTCAAAGTTCTTTGATTTTTTCTGGCCTTTTCATAAGTTGTGCCAAGTCCCCTTGACAAGTTAATATACATGAACACATTATCATTAAACTCACGAGTTTATTTAAACTGATAGTCAATTTTTATATTCCGCCTATCCAACTTCAAATTGATCCAGGGAAGAAAAGAAAAAGGGAAAAACGAGAATCGTTAACGAGAATATTCGTTGTAATGTTGATCGACTAATACCAAGTTCCTTGTATAACTGTACGTAAGAAGGTAACTCAGACAGCTGCTGCGAGCCTCTGATATCAGAGAAATTTGGCTGCATCAGTGCATCACTGCGTGCTGCATCCATCAGATTGCATATAGTCAGCCAGCTGCACAAGTCTAGGGGCATGACACTTTAACTGCACTTGCAAAATAAAAAATCCCTGATCAACAAGATGAAGCTATTTCCTGAACAATTTACGATGCAGTATTGCCATCCCTGTACTTGTTACGGAGCATTACAGACTCGTAGTCACTGTGATACTGAACTCCTGATTGTCAATGATTTGAGTGCCAACTTAACATTTTACGGTCTATCATTGATCATGGATGAACATGTAATTATACATAACCGTCAGTCATTAGCATCATCATTTTAGAGAGTCGCGAGCTCACGGCCTTAGCTTGAGCTTGAATGACCATTTGAACGACCTGAAACTGGAAGCTTATGTTCTGAATGATCTGCACGCATTACTCAGCACTCAGCAGTTCAGCTCTTCACATTATGTATCAGATATTCTCATGTTTGCGGTAAACTCTGTGGCATGAAGCTTGTTATTCCAACGTTGAGCCGGCTTGACATCTCCAAGTGATTGATTGATTGACAAATATGAAATGCGGGTGCAGACTCCACCAACTTCAGCAAGCACATAGAGCCATCCATGATCCAACAACAGTTAAAAGCGACATTGATGCAGTAGGATTAGACCACTGCATTGATAGGTCTATTAGTGTTCAACTGTAGTCGCCTTGCACTGGGTTAGTGCATATAAGAATCAACACAATGGTTCAATTTGATGTTGGATGACAGGCTTCAGAGCTCAACAAAATCAACTGTAGCAGCACAGTCGTAATCAACACTGCATAGACAATCAGCATTCCTCTAAGCTTGAAGTCGAGGCTCATAGAAACAAATTACTTTTCTCGGTTTCATATGCAAGACACCAATCCCCAACTCCAGTAACATATGTCAAGGAGTCCTAAGATTCAAACATCATCATGGAAGAGAAGTGAGGGAAATCAACCTAAACTCGTCACTGACAAGATTGTCAGCAATAGCTTAAACTCGAGGCTATGGAGCTCACCAATTCGTTGTAATCACGCACAAAATCACACCATTACCTAGGATTGACCAACAATATTGATCTCAGAAATAGTCTTGTACTGCAACCACTTTGCATCAATATTTTTACCATCAAGTTGATACATAAATGATACAGAATAAACCGTTCCACACATCCACAAACCCGCTTCGATCTTTCAGATGGATAATAGTCTTAATAGACATACAGAGCCGATCTTTAACATAGGTTAAGAGCTCATAGCATGAATAAACACATAACTTCGGAAATACACCGACAATCTGTATTCAAACTCAACCAAGAAGGCATGGCAACAACCTACTTTCTGTTTAACATAAGAACTTGCAGTTTATCTGTCCTTGCACCTTGACAAATTACACAATACCAACACTTAACATGTGTAAGAATGATCTATTCTCCTAAACACAAGTATCTACCTGCTAAAAACAGCAAGTTGGTCGAAACAAAACTAGACTGCATAAGCAAACCAAAAGCATAACAACTAGAAATTCAAGAATAAACCTTTCAACTTTTAACATGTCTCTCTTTTCTCTTTTCACAGGTTAACACTTACCAATTTTACTAAAATGGTTTTGGGTCGGCTAACATGAATCGTCATCTCTAACCGTCTTAGTTAAAGATCATTGCGAACAAGTTGAAACACGCCTAACAACAACAAAAACAAAAAAAGCAATTCAACAATCGAGTTAATACTCACATGAAAGATATAAACTTTTTGCAATTTCACACTAACCAATTCAAACAGTAGAAATTGACACACTATATGTCAATTAAATGTATTGATTTTAAGTAAACTTATAAATATGGCAACCCAAACCAATTTAAACAGCAGAAATTATGAAATTCAACATTTAACCAGCAGAAAAACTCAATACATTATCTACAAATTTACTAACTTTAGCTTCATTAAAACCAAAAAATTTCTGCAACGGATAATTAAATAAAGATACCAACAACGCCGCTACAAAAATAACCCAAACCCGCTTAATTTCACGCAACTTGATGGTGTTTTTGCTGGGTTGATTTCGGCGTCGCAATTTGTGTAAAATACCCAATAATTTGGATTTGAATGTGGGTTTTTTTCTTGGAGTTGATAGGGCGAAAGTTAGACGACAATCTTGTAGTTGAAGTTTGAACAAGAAAGACAAAGATGAAGGAGATTTAGACTTGAATTTGAAGTAGAAATGTTTTGATTTGGCCTTGATTTTCATCTTCCATGGTGTTTTTTGGTGTTGATTTTTGCATCGTTTTTCCTTTTCCATAGAACAGAATGTAACCGTTGTTCTTGTTGTTAGAACAAGTGAAATGGAAGGGCACATAGTGCGTACCCTTTACGATTCATCGCTCAAGTCTCAATTTCCGTCTTTATGTTTTGGGTTGAGGTTTTAGTTTTATAAAATCGGTTCTTCTAATGTGTTTCCGTTGTTGTAAGATAACACAATTTCAGCGTAGTGACAATGAGTCCATGAGAAACGGCACCGGCGACTCGACTCACCTCTAGGCTATAGCTCTAGCCTCTAGGCACATATGGCGACGATGTTTGATGATAAGTTTGAGAAGATTGGGACATGGCTTGTAGGAGGGCTGAATTATCGAAACCGGTTATCAATAGAATAGTACTAATAACCGCAAAACGACAAAAAAAGTACCACGTGTCACGCACGTAATGGTATTTGTACCCAGTTCCTGCTAGAGTTTATACTAATGAGGTATTTACCCATAGTAAACAGCTCGCCCACATGCAAGCACCACACCCCCACTACAAACTACGGCGGCAAAAACCCCGACACCATTTATTCCGGCGGCTTCGCCGCCACAATAGATCGACACTCTACAACAACACTACTAAACCCTTTTGGGGCAGAATAAATATAGAGAAAGTGTTTAATGTTGCCGAAAAAGTGAGGGCTGAGGCTAAAGAGAGAATATGAGGATTTTAGTCAGGATGATATGTATTGTTGGCCGGCTCGTTTGCTAACTAAGGCCCATACCTCTTAGGCCCAACAAAGAAAAAGCTTTGGCCGATCCTTCTTAGTTAAACCATAACACCAATCTGGTCGAACGTAAAAAATTGAAAGAAATGGAGAGAGTATTATCTTATCTCTGCTGGTTAGCATGTTGGCACCCCCTTAGCTAATCTCTTCATGTTTTTTTTCTACAGATTAACTTTTAAGCCACATTGCCATGTATGTGTTACTCGTGTTATCGACTCACTATGAGGTACTTAACTTGTAGAAATGCCTAATAGAGTTGTCGAATCAATTTCAGCTTGCTTGAATTGGCTAGTTTTATCTTCAGTGATACATATATAACACGTCAAATACTCATTAATTAGATCACTGTAGCTAGAACAACCCCGTCATACTTTCATTGTCAAAACAATTTCCTTCGGCACAATCACCATGAATGTCATCGTCACATTGATACCGAACCTTTTGCATCGTGTGTTTCTCTATTATCCTCGTTTTGTACTGGAATATCTGAGGGCTGCTGGTACACTACACTACAATCTACATGCATGTTGATGTGTACACTTGATAGCAGGAAGATATTACGTACAAGAGGGGGGCGAGCTTATTTATTGTACTACATACTCTTAACACTTATTATTGATTAATTGGACGCTTCTACGTCCACATTTAGCTATTCTATCTTTATTACGTGGGCCTGATTTTCTCAACCCAAATATTGCT
This sequence comes from Spergularia azorica, assembly GCA_038382645.1. Classification (NCBI taxonomy): domain Eukaryota; kingdom Viridiplantae; phylum Streptophyta; class Magnoliopsida; order Caryophyllales; family Caryophyllaceae; genus Spergularia; species Spergularia azorica. The sequence continues at coordinate 505,773 of JBBYHQ010000012.1, read as the reverse complement.
CCATATGCATCTAACTCAACACATTTGTGGAGCCTGTGTACCGGGCACCGGAAGCCGACAATCGATCTGTTTATGTCTTTGTGTATACTACACCAAGATGGACCAATTCAAAATCGTTGTAGATAGATGTACGCTTTCTGGTTAAAGAAATGGTGAAATTTCGAACATTTTGTGCATTTTGTTGTAGTTATTGTACTTGTAATGCTTTGACATTTTTAAGACGTTCTTTTATACGGAGTACGTTAGTTTGTACGACTCGAGGTTGACCTGATTACGTTTATTGAAGGTAACTACGCGATTACTTAAGTAAGAGTGAGGAGGTTTTCTCGTAGAAAAGAACCATCAAATCACCACTAATGACTTATTTATTATTTCTTTAGTTGTGAAAGAAGTAGTTAAGAACCTTAAACAATAAATCATGGGTTAGCAAAAATCAATCATAACAACAAACGTGGTTCCATACGACCTTATATGTGGGGCTAATAAAGGTCCAAGAGACTTCACTTTTATGCGATGAACTCACGTAACACTTGCATATAATGGGAAGATAACATAAGGGTCATTTGGGAGGAGCTTTGTCTAAATGTCTCTACCATAGCATAAAAGGAGGTATGCCTCCCAAAAAGGGGCCTCGCCTACATGTTAGGGTTTTTGCATTATACAATGTTACTCGTGTTATAAGTTGTGCGGTGAATTCAAACTCGATATTTTTGGAATGAAAATGTGGCAGCGGTATGAATGATTAATATTGACTGAAAAATATATGAAGTGTATGTATATTATTTGAGTGATCTCCTAACTATTCACATGAGCTTAATTGAAAGTGAGATGAACATAACATACACAAATTTGCCTTCCCATTACAAGTATGAGTCGATTCGAATCCTTCCAAGTTTCAACATCTAATTTTCCCGAACTCTAAAAGTAAACAAGGGAAATTCTTATACTTCTTTGTAAAATAATGTTACTCACTTACTCCATACAAGTAGAAATACTAAATCATGGTAACTTCCAAAAAGAAATTACAAGGAATTACCATCATATCATTGCAAATGTACTCGTATGTATAGTAATCCTTCCACCCCAATTTACATCACCGTTGTATCTACTCTCCAATCTCCATAGCTGTAATCTCCCCGAATACTCACTTGATTATTCCAAGTGTCTTAGCTTAATTTCTTCCCAAAACAACACTTCAAGTCGATTAGTCGAGCAAACAATTGCTGATCGAGCCAATTAATTAATGACATTGCATCGATCACTCTTAAACAGCGTGATTGTCGCCGATCTGTAACTTCTCGGATAAACAATTTTGTGCTTTGAAATCATTGCAAATTAAACATCGATTACACTACACTCCAAATTTTGGATCAGAATAGCCACTCGATAATTTCGTATCATCTTTCTTTGCAAAATGACATCTAAGCTAGATCTCAATTCATACAAGATGTGTTGATTGGGCTACCTCACCTAAGCTAATTACATACGTAAACTTCCCTCTTTTGTACCTACTCACAATTTATCTCTCTGTTTTCTTAACAAAGACCACAAATTTCTAATTTTTCCCTCTACCAACGGCCAAACAACAACTAACTACTCCCCAACGTATTCATCTCAACAACCATATGATCCTGACCACCATCACTACCGCCGCCACGTTGCGGTGACGATACCGCCTTGGGTGAGCCCCCGTTAGCGGCATCGGCCACCGAGTGGCGGCAATTCGGACACGAGGAGTGGGACCCAAGCCACGTGTCAATACACCTTACATGAAACCCATGATTACACTTAGGCAAAACCCTTACCTTATCACCATCAATAAACTCCCCTAAACAAATGGGACACTCATCAGCTGATCCACCACTACTCCCATGGTGGTCCCTACCGTACACCAATATGGGTATCTTCCTCAACACGGTTTTCTTCAGACCGGTGCCGGAAACTCTCGCCGCCACTTGGTCCACCGTCTCCCTCCTAGAGCACCTTAAAAAGCAGCGTACCACTGAGTTTAGCCCTAGTGCACATACCAACGCGCATATTAGTGCAGCCAGTATAATGACCATGTTGGTGTCGAAATTCGCCTGGCTCAACTCTGCCTCCGCCGCCGTGCTGTTCGATGTCTCCCCCGGTGTCGCCGCCACTGTCGATACCGTCTCTGCCGTCGCTAGTAACCGCCGGTACACTAACTTGTCCATTTCTTGTGTTTAGACAAAATTACGCCGTATTTCAAATATGAGGCGTAAAGGTCAGTATAATAATCAGGGCGATATATAACAGATAAGTATGAAATTATGAAGAGGGTATTTGAAATTGTGTAAGTAGCTAGAAGTGTATATCAAATTTATATGGTTTATAAGTTGTGTTATCCAAAATGGGGGACCGTTGAGCTAATATTGTTGCAAGAAAATGCGAAAATGCGAAAATGCGAAAATTTTTATGGTGTTCTGCTGTTGTAACTTGTAGAGCAGAGAGATGAGGAATGTTATAGGTTGATTTGTACGTATATATATGAAAATAATTGTGTAAAATCATTTTTTTGGTTCACCTGTAAGTTTGATGTGAGTGGTGTTGTTGGACTGCTTTTTTGTATATTCTAGAAACATGAGTATATACTACTACTAGTGATGGAAAATTTAAAGATGATATTTTCTTTCGGAAGCTTGTCTACTAACGTTTTGCATAAGTTATACGGTAATAACGATCAATTCTATATGCAAGTATTCAGATAAAAAAAAGGTAATTTTTTTGTTATATGCCTCGACTACGTACTGATACGCTACTACACATTCACACACATAAATTTGACTACTAACACATTTTGACCTATTAGTCTATTACTCATTTAGTGATAAATCTCGATAATACGTGGTGACCTTAGATCTGATCTTCCATGTCGTTTTCACATCTCATTAATGCTAATCAGACGAGAGAATTTCTATTGTCTATTTTAAAACTCATGAATTTACTTCAAAGTGGTTTGAATTTAACTACTCGTATACGTTATGATAAAGCCGTCTTACGCAATAATTCGTCACGTTCTGTTTTGTTTTTGTTTTCTTCTGGTGGGCTGCCAATGGTTTCGTTGTTTTGTCTTCATTTCACAAATACAAGGCAAAAACACAGGCAGGGTGTGTGTGACCATCCTTTCTGCTTGAAAAAGGGGAGAGTTAGATGTGTTTGTGCTCGAAAATAATACCGAACTTTGGTCCCCTTGTTTGTTTTCCATTTTTATTCCCTTTGGTTGATGGAAGACCAAACAGAAATGTCTGATTGGCATAATTTGCTTATATGGGGGTTCAATTTAACGTGTAAAGATTAGCATATAATTAATGATAGGATATGATCTAATTATGAGTAGTTTTAAGTAAGGTAATCGACTAATCATACACCGCCATAATATAATTTTGGGTGTTTATGAAATTGACAATTGCGAAACTCTTAAAAACTCGGTTGGTGCGTGGAACATACTGTATTATTTATGAAGCGAGTGGTTTGTTAAACAATGTCGATATGAAACAAACATTTATGTATAACCCACCACATACAACAAGTTCAGTTCATGAAGTCATCTTTAATTTTGGTCCAGTATTTGTTCCGTGTACTTGTGATTTGTGTGGATACTTGTCTCATCAACTAATCATGATTAGAATGTTAATTAAGAAGATGATAAGCATGCATATTTACCAAACCTTGGTTCCTACCTCTTGGATCTTTTCTGGATCTTAGTGGACCAAAGTGGGGCTGGTACAGTGTTTGTAGCAAAGTCGCAAAGAGAGAAAAACTAATTAAAATAATTAGTGCAAGCTAAGGTGGTTCTTGCCTTACTCCATGCTAATTTGATAATTAAGATATGTATATTTCTGCCATATCACAAGTCATTAGTACTAGGATTATTAAGTGTAACCTCTTTGCTCCTACTACTTGACCTAAAAAAACAAAAAGTTCTTCCAACTTAATATCTTCATCAAGATAGTAATATGGGAAATATCTCTTCCAAGCTAAGTGTTCCAACCCAAATTACCCTTTTTTCTGCTTGTACAAAGTAATTCTTTTTGTGTGGATTCTCTATCCCTAAACAATTGATTGACCTAATTTAGATCCCATCTTCTTTTTCTTAGTTATAATTTTGTACATGCCGGCTACTTCTTTAAGATATATCGACCACCTTAAAACTTACTCCGTATCTATTATTAATGGTTCAAGTAAATAGTTCTATAAACAATACGGGGTAGTAAAAATGAAGCAAGTCGACGTAAACTTTTTTTTGACGTAAACTTTTGAGGGAGAAGCAAAGCAAATAATTATCACTAGCATTCAAGGACAACAAATGGGTGATATAATCTGATAAACAACAATAAATGTTTAACAATGTAAGGCAACTATACAATGTTTTTAAAACGGCCAACCAAATTACGAAATGGTAAAAATCTTGAGTGAAACTAAGCCGTCGGTAAGATAATTAGCAAATTATTAATTTAAAAAGTACATAATTATAAGTGGAAGGTGATTTTGCCTTAGTCCACAATTAACTCCAATAGATCTATAAGCTTTTTTGCCACATCAGATGTCATTAGTCATTAGTACTAGGTTTAATATCTTCATCAAAATTGCCAATGAGTGAAGATATTTACTCCAAGTTCAAACAGTTTAGCAATTCTTCTTGGTTTTTATATAATACTTTAGGATGATCCTTGAACTACTAATTGAACTAAGCCAACACTCACACTTCTTTTCCTTCTTTACTAGTTTTATATTTGCATAGCTTGGATGAATTGATTAGTTTCTTTCAATATCAAAATGATCATCATCTTCCGCATAATCCTCATGTCCAACTATTAGACAACATATTTTCATAATCAAGCATGATCGATATACTCCACTAGTTATGACATTTCTATAATTCCATTCTCATGTCTTTAGCGTTGTATCTACGTAAATTTTGCAAATTACTTGTGATCATCTTATTCTTCATTGTAAGAGAAAGGGTACTAGTTGTTAGTTGTTGGTTGTTTAGTACTAGAATGATGGTACTAATGACGCTTTCGTATGATCCTACTGCAACTTTGTAATCTGAGATAAATTGATGTGTATCGTATTGGTGTGATCTCGTTTGAAATTTGTTGAATTAAGGTAACTAGACTAGATTGATAATTAAAAACCTGGAATGAGAACTAAATTTAAATCCATTTTTACCGGGTGTTACCTTTTTTTGTTATGGCAAACTATGATAATAATTGAATTGTTCAACCAACCTATCATGAGATTTATCATGTTGGTCACTGTGTCGGTCGACCACTTGTCCAATTAGTATGATATTGTCCGTTTTGTATCTCGCTTTCACTGATTTGTTTTTGATCTCCATCCCAAAATACCTCTGATCACTCACAAACAAGTCTTATAATTCTCATTTCTCCGATGCGAGACTTAAGTTTGTACCGTAACGTATCCTAAGCTTGTGCAGTTGTTCTACCTCGCAAAGTAAGTGCAAAAGGTAAACAATGGCAATTGGTTCCTTCCTCAAAAAGAAGAAAAAAAAAATGGGAGTAATTAGGAAGGAGTTCCCTACATAAGAGGCTCCCGTTACTATCAGAAAAGATATGATAAAAGGCCCAAAAGACAGATGTCTGCACACATACTGGCCCGTCCATTGACTCCCGTGACATTTGGGCCCACCTTGATAGAGCCTTGATTGCGGCCCTTGGTTCACCCCTTTTGCCATATTTTTGTACTCGGGCCTGGTAACTTGGTGTTGGTGAGTTACCATTGGTAACTGAGTAAGACCCCGTTTGATAGAACTGCATCTTTCTGAACTGATCTGATTTGATTTGAATACGTTGAAATTTTGATTGAATTTCAACGAATTAGTATCAGCTCGAAACTTGGAAATACTAAGCTCGACAATGGACATATACGTATTTATGTCAGATCATCATATTTATTTACAATAGATCATATATCAAATCAGAAATTTTCAAATAGTGATCAATGAATTCAGTCTAAAAATTTTATACTATTAATTTGCCGAAATTGTTCTAAATTTTCAACAAATTCATAAACACATAAATTCAGATTCATTCAAATTAGATAAGATAAAACTAGTTGCATTCAAACCAAATCACATTTGATCAAATAAGAGAGTTACAACCTTTATCTAACAGAGCCTAGTCATCACAGATTACTCCTAATGTCGTATACTCTCTTTCTTGCATTTAATTATTTACGTATGTATCAATAAATCCGTCACACATATTTGAACAAAACATAAATCGTGGCAACGTTTATAGTCTTAACACTCAACACCAATGTACTCAATGGTTTGCCAATAATTCCAGAGGTCAAGGATTCGAGCCATGCTTGAAGCAATCCCCTCCACCCTTGCCCCTCCCATAATGTGTGGGACTACTAGATCCTGCTGTGACTAATTCTCATACATACGTTGGGTCGTTGACTTAAGGATGAGTGTGTATAGGCCGGCCGGTGCAGGTTTCCGGTGATAAACCCTTTAATTTTGACATTTTTACTCGGATTACGGTCAAATGATTTTCTTAAAACAAAGGAAATTCAAAATGAAGGGATTTATCAGTTTGGCGCTCAGCCGAGTTTATATGGCCAAGTTTTTGGTGCGTCGTACATTAATTAATGAAATAATCCCTTAATTAGCTGCTAATTATTTTATTCTCTCTCCTCCCCCAAAGCTTCCTCAGCACGCTTCACTCTCCTCCTCCTTCCCCAGTTCCCCTTCATACCGTTTCTTCTTCTTCTTTTGCAAACTTCCACTCTCATCTTCAAACTTGAAAAACATTCAATCGTAATCAAGAAGATACAATGAGGCGAAGCTCGAGAAGGTCTTCAATCGCGGTGTCTCTCCACCAATCACTTGACAATGACGCTTTCACCAAAGCCAACTCTCGCAGATCTTCCTTATTTGCTCCCCCACCACCTGAAGAATCACGAACTCTCGTAACCATTCTTTCACTTTTTAATTTTCTCTCTCTCCAAATGTCGTTTAATTTGGTTTGTTTATTTTAAGAATTGAAGTACCCAAATTTTGAATATTTCTGTGTTAATTTTGCAATTCGCTGTTTTAATTTTACCATTGAATTGAAAAGTTTTGAACTTTTGATTAACTTTTGATTATAATTGGGTGATTTGATGATTTGCTAGTAATTTAAATTTTAATTGATTTTGCCAATTTGGTTTGGTAAAGTTTGGTGCTTTTTTTGCTATGATGTCGCCCATGTTATGCATTTTAAATTTTGGGTATTCGAAAGTGCCCCATTTTGGTCTATCCTGTTCCGAAAGACGGTTTCATATGACGATTCATGTTAGGAATGCCTACTCAATTAGGGTCTTTTGTTTTGTTAGTGTGGTTCCAAATTGCCCAACTTAATAAGCCTTTTTGGTGGCATTTGGATTGTCGAAACTTGGTTGTGTGAAGAAACAAGGATTTGATGGTGTTGGAAAGGAAAGTCGCTTCCTTTTCCGTATTAAAGAAGCTACCTACCTTACATGGAGTATGAGAAATGGAAATTGAACATTTAAATTTTTTTTTATTTTTGGGGGGGGGGGGGAGGGGAGGGGGATTATGGAAGTTTTTGAATTTTGACAATGCCACTGAAACGAAAGGAGTATCTGGTTGTTTAGGTTGTTTACGTTGGGCTCGGATATGTAATGAGAAATCCACTCAAGCATAAACATGAATTTTAAGGAAGTGTTGCTCCTTGATGTGTGATTGAGTTAGTAGATTGGCTGAAAGATAAAAAGGCGTTGGCTTTTGGTTTCGATAGGGGACTAAAAGCGGTTTATGTTGTGGGTAAGAAGAAAAGAGATAATGCTCGAATGTGTGTTGTACCAAGTTACATTGTTGATTTGATGGAGTTTTAGCAGTATGGAAGCTAGACATCACCAGCATGAACAGTCTGTGCAATGTTGGAACTTTCGATATTGTTAAAGATGTTGAACATGTATATTTTGAATGTGAGACTTTTACAAGATACATTTGGTTTAAAAGTCGACTTGTTGGCTTGTGCTTTGTAAAACAGATAAGAGGTGCTGCTGATGATAACTTGTTTGTTGAAATGGTGGGTTTAGTTTGTAGTTTTAACAAGTTGAACTCCATTAATCCATTTTCTTTTTCGTGTAGGTTGGGAATTTTACAACCAAGTTTTCCATGACATCATTCGTTAACAGAGTAGAACATTTATCAGATGACCAAAAAAAGGTCATTGGAAGTGTAGGATTTGGTAATCTACTGCTTCTACCACATCACACCCTCCGCAAGAATCTCTTAGTTGAGTGGATGGAGCGATGGGATACCGAGAGAAGAGGATTTGTGCTTCTTGACCAGGAGGTGACTATTACTCCCCTCGATGTTGCCCTGATATTGGGACTACCTGCCACAGGAAAGCCTGTTTCCTTCAGTTCTGATGAGCCATTGTCTCATCTAGAAGAAGAGTACGGAGCTACTAGAGATAGCAGGGAGATTAGTTTATCTGCAATTGAGCGCAGATTAGAGTCTCTTGGTGACTCTACTAATGAAGATTTTGTTAGGATTTTCCTACTATACACTTTTGGAACACTGCTGTTTCACAATTCCAACGGGAAGGTTGATTCGCGGTATCTTACTATCTTTCAAGATCTCTCAAAGATATCCGACTATGCCTGGGGTATTGCTGTCATTGAAGATGTATTCAATTGGCTATCCCGAAAGAAGGAGAAACAAATAAAAAGTATCGAGGGTTGCCTTATACTTCTTCAAGTAAGTTCTTCGTATTCATGGTGTACTGACTGTCCTGATAATTTCATATTGCTCTTCTTTGTTACTTTATGTCCCTGCTTGTTATTCAGTAGCATAATTATTTGTACAATTGAATGCAATGCACAATATGCTTGACTCGAATCTGCTGCAAGATTTGTGTTTTTGAGAGCAGTTTAAATCTGTACCAAATCCAAGTCATCATAAGTAATTTAGGCATGTTTTAGCTTCATATATCAGCTATGAATGTATTAGGTTTCCGATTTGATCTAACTATTTATCTGATCACTTAACCAGATATGGTCGTATGAGCACATAGACATTGGGCGGCCCAATCAACTTAGCGGGTCATCAGAGGTTCCCCGTGCATGCCGTTGGGAAAGTAGCAGGTCCAATACCCCGAGGCATTGGTTCACCACTAAGTTTAACGAGCTTGAAGAAGATGAGGTCTGTACTCTGTAGTCTTTTAAGGGCCTGTTTCTTCTCTTTAATGGTGTAACTCCCCCATTCTCCTAGTTTCTACCAGTACGTATTCTACAAGAACAAATAGTACTCCTCCCCCGTGCTATATAATGTCCATGTAGCTAACTGAACTTGTAGACTTTGTTTTAGTTTTCATTAGTAATATGGCTGAAACAATGTGTCTCCAGGTAGTGTGGCAGCTGCAACCAGTGGCAGCTGAGTTGAGTATTCCGATCATCAAAGTGCTGGTGGTGGCGGAAACTGAGGGAATTAAGGCTCGTGGACTGCAGAACTTGAATACAAAAACCACAAGAGCACCCAGTCAGTGTACTGGCCTCCCGCCAAAGGTAATACGTCTTTCTTGAAATGCAAAGAGGACATGTTCACAAAATCAGACGAACTTACATGTTATTGAAAGTGCACAGAAGACAGGAATGCAAATAAACCGGCAAGTATATAATTCAACAGGATATCCTGTAAAGAGGTGTAGAAAAAGGAAATAACTAGCTAAAAACAGAATCTTGAAAGTAATTGACCTGCTAATTTAGTCTCTAGACCTCTGACTGTTGCTAGTTGTTATCTAATTTGAACCTTACGTTGTCATCTGACAGAGTTTCAGCCAGCGGGTAGCAGTAGATGCAAAAGAAGAGCGTGTTGTAGGAGTACGCAAACCTGATTTGCAAACTGAATGTCCGGATAGCTCATGTATATCAACAGACGTGTCTGGAGTAACTGTAGATTATCCAGAGTGTTCCTCATCGTTTGGGATGCAAGAAGTTGTAGATGACCAGGTAATTAGCGTAAAATTCATAACCTTGTAGACTGTAGTCTTTGTCATCCTTGTAATTTGTTTCTACGGAACAATACATTAAACAGAACAATGATCGGAATGTACTTTAAGCCTTATATGATCTGTTGTTCCATGAAGTTTAGATACTCTTTAAGCAATGCGTTATCCAGCTTGATTGATTGACTACTCTTGTTCTTGCAGGATGACCATCGCGCTTTAAAGACTGAGAATACAAAGTTAAAGAAAGAGAACGTTGAACTGAAAAGAGAACTTGATAGGTTGCGATCTCAATCAACCACAAATCAAAGGTTTGAAGATATGATTGCAAGTTTAAAAAAGGAAATCGCAGACCTCAAGGAAGAGAACTTATATTTTAGATCAGCTGCTGCTTTTATTGAAGAACTCGAAAGGATCACGCCTGAAGAATTTGACGGGCTGGAGTTCATTTCAGAAGACAAGAACGATGTGAAGTGGTTAGTTCATTCCTGTAACTTGGACTTTGCAATTATGCACCATTTCATTTCTTGCTAAACTGTTTCCCTTCGTTTTAACCCACTTCTTTCCTTGTAGAATCTGCAGTTGGTGGGAAATCTTTGCTCAACCATTCACCAAAATTGACCAGTTATCCTAGCCTTCTTTGTGCTGAGCAGTTTAGTCAGTGGGCAGGTACGCGTAAATCTCGTCGCGTCCTCTGGTAAATAGTAGCTATTTGTGGACTGTAACCCTCTTCTCAAAGAATCAATTAATTGAAATTGCTGTGTAATATATTTCTAAGTGTAATTTAATCCACATTTGCCTATTGATGAGTAAAGTAGAAGTTTTTCTTCTCGTGATTTTGTGCATGATTTCTTCTCTGCCTCTTATATGCTGAATCCTATACTTGATTTGAAACAAAGAAAAGGGATTCTTGTAATCCTCAATTTTGGTAACACTCTAACATCCTCTCTGTTTACAGTAGTATCTTTCCTGATTTACTGCTAATCACTTCCAAACATTTTTCCTGATTTACTGCTACTCCCTCCATTTCGCTCATTTTCGTCCCATTTGTTCAACTACGTGAGGGGAATGATTTTGAACAAATGGGAAACTGTATCAGTTTCAACTTTCAGCTGGTTCACAGATTTATGTTTACTTGATTTCACTGATTTCTTTCAACTTTGCTGTTCCTTGATCTTCTTATTATCTTTCTTAACATTTTTGAACATTCCTGAATTTTACTGCACATTGCTGAACTTTGATGTTTGATCTACTCTACTAAAAGTCCCTGATTTTTGCTTGAATTTTGTTGACCTTTGCTTATATAGAGCAAAATAACTAAAAATGATGTATAGAGTAAACTTTTGGTGGTAGCATTTGGAATCAAATTTGCTTATTTTCCATACATAAACATTAAATAGTCACTTGATCATATTATCATATAAACTGTCTAAGACTCTCATGTGGAGTCTACATTACTCTATTACATCATTCACCTCCTCTTGCTTTATTTGTGAATCGCCTTCTTTGAAACCCTAACTGCAAAACCATAAACAAAGCAAAAGATCAGATACCCTCACATTCAAGATGTGGAGTAGGACCGTTTTTTTTTTTGTGAAGTGATGTAGTATCAGTAAGGAGGAGTAAAGCTTACACTTTAGAGCAGTCAGTGTTGGGGTTCAAGGTGTAAGACATGGTAACCCCGCACTGGTTAGGAAGTTTAGCAGCAAGGTCAAAGTTGAGCCCTGTGGTTCTAGAGGCAACATCCTTCATGCACTGGCAAACACCCTTACGGTCACCTGACGAATCTGCCAGCGCTTTGACAGCCTTAACTCCATCGCAGCAGGCAGCTGGTGGTGTGCCCACAGTTCCTTTGCTCTGCAGATGCGGAATGCATGATTTCAGGCTGTTTTCGACGTTGGTGCATGATACAGCTGCCTCTGCTGCATGAGAGGCAGCTATCACCAACATGCAAATGGCGATGAACACAGTAATGTTCTTCATTGTTTCTTGAACTTTAAGTTTAATTTTCTGAGTGCAAGGTTGGTTTTCAGAATGTATTTATGGAAGAAAAGAGAAGATGACAGTGCAGGGAGTTTGACAGATGGTCGGTAACTTGGGAGTTGAGTATATGCAGTGCAGCCAACTGTAGTAATTTAAGGTAATCAGTGTACCTTATAATGACATTTTGGCCTAAGTTTGTTTTCTAATCTGACTCATGAAAATACCAGAATCAAGCAAATGTTGACACCAGTGGTGGATCCAGAAAACATATTTTCCGGTGTCCTAATATATTTTTTCGGTGTCCCTCTATCGTTTTAGGGGAACTTTTCTTGAATTTTGGTGTAAAAATTCGCGTTTTCGGAAACCTTTCCGGTGTCCACGGACCCCATGTGCTTGTGCATGGATCCGCCACTGGTTGACACTACTGAATATCTAATGACAGTAATTTGAAGTGGTGTATTGGAGTAGTACTGAATAATTCCATGGTCGAAATGGAACACGTGAAATTAACGTTACCCTTTAGGAAAATCAAATTGTTATGGATCCTGTTTAGGCCTGTAAGTGTAAGGAGTTTCGTTAGAGATTGAATGTATGTGGGGCTAATCTTCGGTTCAACATCTTATTTTTACGGGTTAAAGAAGGCCAAATTCGGAATTTGAAAGAATTTTTTGTTTGTGACGCGATCAGGATCGTAGTTGCAACAACACCAGTACTTATTTTTAACCAAGTAGATGCGTTTTACTCTGGAATTAATTTTGCACCATATAGTGGTAAATTCGCGAGTTTGAGAGAGCATACACCAGTATCGGAACTTTTCATTCCATACATATATATAAGCAGGACATGATCCATGCATGTCTACAGAAATACAACACTAGTAAAACTGTAAAAATGAGAAACCACTTTTTATTTTTAGGAAGCCGAATTAGTTCCTCAGGAGTCAGGACCAGCTAGACAACTCTTCTGAAGAAAGCTTACTGAACACTGCACATCACAAAACACATTAGTTTAGCTTGATAGAAAATAAGAATATATAGTAATATGAATCATGAATCAAAATGTAATCAATCTTTTGAGACAGAAAGATCAAACAACAACAACCAAGCCTTATTCCAAAATGATTTGGGGGGACGGAAAGATTAAAGACGTAATTAATTACAGTGCTTAGCTAGCACTTTGTCAAGTTAAAGCGACAGAAAGATCAGTTTCGAAGTCTGAAAATGCAATATTGTTAGAACTCGTATACAAGTGAAAGTTTTGCTGCTCTATATAGTACTATATATAACGAGGGAGACTGGGAGAGGAATACGTACGTGTTGCAATTTGTGGTGGGGCTGAAGGTGTAAGCAATGCTAACACCACATTGATTAGGAAGTCTAGCGGCGTACCCATAGTTCAGACCTTTAATTTTACCAGCTGATGCTTTCATGCAATTGCATGCAGCCCTACGGTCAGCTGGGGTTCTAGCCATGCCCTTGAGGGACCTGACCCCGTTGCAGCAGTTTGCTGCAGGTGCGGTTCCGGCAGTGCCCCTCAGGTACCGGATGCATGGTCCGAGGGCCTTTGTAACCCCGCCACATGTCACAGCGGCTGCCTCGGCCGCATGCGGGTTTGTCAAGGCCCTGAACACCATGCAGAGCACCATCATGCATGCTAGCCTCTTCATAACTGAGGTTGCCATATTTTGGAAATGGAAAATGTTATTTTTGTTGAATTGGTGGTAAAATTGGTACTAATAATGAGTTTTAACCATGAATTTGCTGGTTTTATAGAAGTAGTAAGAGTAGTTGGGCGTTGATTGAATTGAATGCCTTGGGAAGTATACAAGGTGGGGTGAAGTAAAGATTAAAGAAAGGTGTGAAAAAACTTGAGTTTGCAACTCTTGCTAACGTATAATCCGTAGAAATTAAATTTGGTTTTGCATGAACTTATGATGCGGTATAATACTCAAACATTCGTCTTATTAGTGTGTGATGTGTGCAATCGAACATTCACACTGATGATTTCATGGTATCCATGTCTGTTCTTCCAATCTGGGCATCAGGGCATGCTCAGGAATTTTTTTTGTTGTAACAACATTATACCATTGTAATTAAGAAATAACATTCAACTAATAGTTAGGAATTAGAATGATGTACTGTACATGAAGTCTGAATTAATCATGGTCAAACGGTGTGCATACACCAAACAGTTACACACCGGCCATTTCATCTTTGTCTTATGTGTGTTCGGCCCCAACAGAGGCGGACCCAGGAATTCCGGTACATGGGGGAAAAAAAATCTAACGTAGCAATGCAAATAACAAAATAATTTTCATTGTTACATAACGTCAATCATAAACCCAAATTAAACCAAAAAAAAAAAAAACAATCTTAAGAAGAAAATTACAATCGAATATCAATCAATAATAATAAGAAATTTGAGACTTAGGGTTTGAAAATTACTTTGAAATTGTTTTGTTCGTTTTTGGTAAATCTCCCAAAGGCTGAGAGGGGCTGAGTTTCAAAACTTATTCAATTTACAGTCTAGAAATATCAAAGGAAAATGCACGTGGTACCCTTGTACTTTGAGGGTTTGCACATGGTACCCCTGCCCCTTAACTTTCTGCACATGGTACCCCTGAACTTTGGGGTTTGCACATGGTACCCCTAAAAATGGATGTCCGTTATGTTTTCCGTTAAGTTATGATGTGTCCTTTATTAATTAAGTTAATTAGAGTTAAATAAAAAAATTAAATGAAAAAAATTAACACTTTTTAAAAAACATAAGAAAAATTATAAAGATTGTTTTTGTTTTCTAAAATACGGTTTATTTTTGTAAATGGTACCCCTAAACTATTGTGGGTGTGCACATGGTACCCCTCAACTTTTTAGGGTATGCACAAGGTACCCCTCAACTTTCAAAATTGTGAAAACGGTACCCTTAAATTATAGGAGTTTGCATATGGTTTTATAAACTACACACAACTTATCTTTATGATATTTTGTTTTCGACTCAAACATTTTGCACATGTAATGAACATGAGGGTGCTTGTTAAGCTTTGAAAGTTTGACTAAATGTTTGGTTTATTAGATGATTCATTCACAAACATATCTAGTGATCAATCTAAATCATAACGCACGATAATATTTTAAATGAATCACTTTGACAATTAGGTGACACTAATATTCATTAGTATTTTTAATTAGCTAAATTAGAAGAGAATAAAAATGAAATGTGGATGACGAAGCATGAAACAAATATGGTTCGTCAAATTAGGCTAAGGGTATAGATGCCATCCTAATGGAAACTTTTACGTTGACATTGCTTAATTGGAAGGCAACTAATAACTTTAATTTACTTATAACTCTTACTAGTTTGCATGCCCGTGCCACGCCTGAGCTATGTATTTATATTGTTTATACTCGTTTTATAAAAAAAAAAAATTGTTGGCTTACCTTTGTTCTAATAAATTACTATAATGATTATTTTCCATAAATTAGCTAATGCAATACTACTCTATCGTAATTTATTACCATATTCTAACCGATAATTGTATTTAATGCTATTTTTATGTTCTATCCAATTAATATATGCCAAGTGTCCTCCTAGGAAAGACTTGGTTTCAGGTTTTAATCTAATATATCAATCAATCAATCAATAAATATTAATAAAGGAGGCTTTTTTCGAGAGCCTACGTTAAAAGCTAATTTTCGCGGAGCAACCACAAAATTCTATTTAATTTTCTTGCAACGTGAGAGAGTCTGACTTTTGGAAAGTTGTGGAGGCTCAGTAGATATTCTATTTGGAAGATTAGGAGATGTTCAAATTGGAAAGTTGCATAAAAATTAGGAGATGTTTTATTGTAAAGATAGTGTAGAAGCTACCTAATTGGAACTTGGAAGTAATTACACCTATATAATACATCATAATATATGTACATGCATTACCTTAATGTGAAAATTCTATTTAATTTTCTTGCGTTGTGAGAAAGTCTAACTTTTGGAAAATTGTGCAAGCTCAGAAGATGTTGTATTTGGAAAATTGTAGAAAGATTAGGAGATGTTAAAATTGGAAAATTGCATAAGATTAGAAGATGTTTGATTGTAAAGATTCCGTAGAAGCTAGCTTAGGAAACGTTATACCAAAAATCTACTCCAATTTACAATAGAGTTTTACTTACAAAATTTTTAAAGGTAGAGAAGGATTGGAAATAACTACACCTATATATTACATTTTCATATATATACATGATTGCCCTAACGTGAACATTGTTTTTGTTTTTTGTTCTTTTTTTGTAGCTTTTTTTTCATTTTTTATTAGTGTGTATTGTTTAAACAAAATCCTATGTACCTTCCCCCCACTTCATGTTCAAAAAAAAAATCCTGCGTATCTTACCCCCACTCCATGTTGTTTATTCCTTTCAATTCGTATGCTTTATTGCTAATTCCGAGTTGATATCATACTAATTTTCGTGTTGCAATTTTCAGGCCTTTTGAAATTGGTTGTTTGATAGTTTATTAGACGGAGCATAAATCGTTGAGATATAAACCTCAAGGTACGGATTAATTACCTCAAGCTAGACAATTTTTATGGTAGGATTATAAGAAGTATAGTAATAGCTATATTGCCTATATATATGCATAGCTATACATATGCATTCATGCTATGATTCAAACGTGTAACAATGATTTTTATTTTATTTTTTTTATCATTGTTTTTGACTTTTTGTGTAGGTACGTACGCATGTATATGCATCATAGCTTCAGCTAACTTTTTTTTTTTTTTTTTTTTACAAGCTAACCTTAGGCTAATTGTACTACCAAATTATTGTAGTATTGTATTATAGATATCTAACTTTTTTCCCGATTAATCACAATTAATCACAAAAATCTATTTATTTTTTAAGCCTTACAAAATCCA
>JBBYHQ010000012.1:470272-483173 GCA_038382645.1 Spergularia azorica | reverse complement strand
TGCAACTTCTTGACCCGTTTAGTAAACGGGTTGGGTTCAGGTCAGAAGATATCCAACCCGTTTATATGCCGACCTGGGTCGGGTTGACCTAACCCGACCTATTTGCCAGGTCTAAGTGAGGGGCTTTGTTTGTATTGTGTGTATTGTTTAGGGGTGTCCTAGAGTGTAAGGTTGCCCTAAGGTTTTTGGTGTTGCATTGTTAGGGTTTTTGGCGTAGAGTTGTTAGGGTTTTGTGGTGGAGTAATGGAGAGAGAGGAGCAGAGATTCGGGGCGGAAAATGGTGTGTGAAGGTGTGTGAAATGGGGTGGAGAAGGTTGTATTTATAGTTGTTGAAGAGGTAGGGTTTTTAGGTGGAAAACTAGGGCAGTCGGCCACCCTAGGGCACGTGCGTCAGACGCGGCCAAGGTGCGTCAGACGCGGCTGAGGTGCGGCCATTGGTGCGTCGCGGCTGAGGTGCGTCAGGCGCGGCTGAGGTGCGTCAAGCGCGGCCATTGGTGCGTCAGGCGCGGCCATTGGTGCGTCAGACGCGGCTCTGGTGCGCCAAGGCCTCTGTGCGCACATAGTGGTGCGTCTGGACCCCTTGACGCACCATACAAAATTGCATTTCTGGGCTTCTTATGACATGAGTATTGTACATGTAAATTTGGGTGGGCAAATGACGTACAAAAACATGTTTTGTTGATGGTTTTTGTCAATTTAGGCGCGCGGGTCATTCCTGAGTTAGGTCAGGTGTAAAAAGGGAGGAAAATGGGTGCTTTTGGCCTTATTTTAGGTAAAGACGCATTTGCTAATGGATTCACGACAATGGTGGTTCACATAGTAGAGCAAGTAGACGCAGTTCACATTATAGTGTCCTTTCATCATCGGGCATTTGGGTAGGGACAAATGCAGGTGTCTACACCAATGCCATTCTACTCAGCTGAAACCTCCCAAGTGATGAATCAATCATTCTCTACGATAAATTCTTTTTTGTAAAAAGGCGAAACAAGGCTCTCCATGAAACTACAAGGAACACAAAATCTTCTAGGCATGCCACCCACCACAACATCCTCATAAGTATCTACCTCGCAATCATACATCACTTGCTTAGTATTATGCGACCACTCACCCTTTACCAACATCATTTCTTTGCCCAACATACACAAAGGCCTTCCCACAACCTCTCCCCCTGCCTCCATCCTCAATTTCGTCCAAGAGTCAATGACTCCATACTCTTTCATCATACACGTGTCATTACGGTCTCGACTAAACACCGAAAGACGCCCATCAAGTACCACAAGTCTCAAATGCCCAGAAGACGAAAACATATATCCACCATTTCTCTCTCCTCAACCCCACCAATCTCTTTTTTCTGGGCATATTTTGAGTTGGTATTCCATAGTTTGAGCTGATAGTCTCATATTTTGATTTGACATTCTCATTTGTGAGTAATTTGTTTTGATATAATATGAATTGACATATTAATTCATGAGTAGTAATCGGATATCTATCAGCCTTAAATCTTTTTTTTTTTAGTGCAAAATTTGAATTGACATTCTATGTTATGAGTTGGCATTCTCATATTTTAAGTTGACATTATCATTTGTGAGTGGTTTTGTTTTGATTTATTCTGAATTGACATCTTTGTGTATGAATTGACATGTTAATTCTTGAGTAGTAATATGTTATCTGTAAATTTGCATTTGACAGTAAGAATGAGGTATATGAGTCTTTAAAAGTGGTGAAAATACCATCTTATCCCCCATATACATTTACAAGTGTATATGTCATATACATTTAGCTTTCTCAGAACTTTTCAAAAAGTTGAGTTGACTTAGTTTGACTTAAACAAGTACTCAACTACTCAAGTAGGAGTAGATCGAACTCGGATCTTAGTGGTGTTTTGCAAACGGGTCATCGGATGCTTTTGGGATCAGGAAAATATTACTGGCTAGGAGTCTAGGACATTACTTTTTGTGTGTATTTTTTGTGCAAATTGTGACGGTTTGAGGTTTAGTGTAACACCATGCAACTTATTTTGAAACTACGCAAGTCCGAAATTGGAACATGATTGGATTCTATGCATGTGTAGAAGTTTTGAAATGCGATTGGTTCACAATAACTCTATGCATGTGGAGACTATTCAGAATGGGATTAGTTTACAATAATTTTATACTGTGGGACTTGATACCCGTTGTGGCTATTAACCGATACTAGAAATTAAGACTTGACCCAGACGCGTTTGTGAAATTACGCGGGCCTGGGCCACATCCGTAATAAGAAGATAGAGTCCACTTGATAAGTTCAAGAATGTTCCATCCCAAAACCGATTGGTAATAGAAGGAGTAACTCTTTGGTTTATAAGGTACTCAGCTGCAAATTTGCACTGAACTATCAGTGCCATTTTCGGCCCAGATTAATTCATTGAGACCCTGGACTTTAACCATGGGCTCTGATACCATGTGAAATTACGCGGGCCTGGGCCACACCCGTAAGGAGAAGAGAGAGTATACTTGATAAGCCCAAGGAGGTTCCATCCTAAAATCAATTGGCAATAGAAGGAGTAACTCCTTGGTTTATAAAGTACACAATATTGAGTAGAGGGTGTGAATAACACTCTTCAATTCTGTTATATTTGGCGGCACAAACTGTTATGAAAGCCAACAACTTGTAACTAACTTTGTTATAAATACCTTCCCTGTATCATTCTCAAAGCTAATGAAAAATTAATCCTCTAAAACTCTTCTCTCTCAATATTCAGTTTTCTTTCATTTCTCTTTGTTCTATCAAGGAGAAAGCTTCACATTGAAGCTTTCTTCATGGTATCAGCTTACGGTTACAATTCTTCTCAAACACACTTCCGCGCAATTTTTTCTCTTAAACACACACAATTCTTCTTTTTCTTCACATTAGACTTCTTTTAGAAGCTGCAATTCTTCGATTTTTA
Organism: Spergularia azorica; assembly: GCA_038382645.1. Taxonomy (NCBI): domain Eukaryota; kingdom Viridiplantae; phylum Streptophyta; class Magnoliopsida; order Caryophyllales; family Caryophyllaceae; genus Spergularia; species Spergularia azorica. Next base: position 480,247 of record JBBYHQ010000012.1, on the reverse strand, counting down.
TGGCAAAATCGAAGATATTTTCGCGAAGTTTTCTATTGATTTGTGGTAATCGATCAAAACTTCACTGATTGTTCTTCGCGTCATATTTTGTGACACAAATTCGCAAATATAATCGAAATTCGGTTGAATTTGACTGTTTCCTGCAAATTTGGTCTAATTTGATCAAATTTCCTGGTTGATGATCTTCCTGATCATATTTGTTACTGATTTTTGGTGATTTCCACGTTTTTTGCTGGAAATATTCAGTGTTCGGCAAAATTCTCTGATTTCTGAGAATTTTCCGGGGAAATTTGGTATAATTCAGTGTTCTTGATTTGTGGTTTTCCGAAGGATTCGATCTGTTTCGAGCTGTTCGGAGAAGTTTTCTGGTATTTTTGTGGTTATTTGGAATCTTCTGGTTGACGCTTTGTTTGGTTAATAATGGCGACTCTCAGCAACAACAATTCTGGTTTGAATTCGGTCAACTATTACACTGATCCTTACTACCTTAATCCAGGTGATATCAACACTACTTTACCTATTGTTACTGAACCTTTAACTTCTGCTGGCAATTACTTGCATTGTTGTAGAATGGTCAAAATGTCTTTGACTGCTAAGAATAAGCTTGGTTTCATAACTGGTTCACTTGCTAAGCCTGCTCCTGATAATCCTGAACACCAGAAGTGGATCTTTGTTGATTATATGGTTAAGTCTTGGATTATGCATGCTATTTTTGTTGTTATATCTGGTACACTGCAATATGCTCAATCTTCTAAAGAGTTGTGGGATGATATTAATGAAAGATATGGTCAGTCAAACAACCTGCAATTATATGAGTTGGAATCTGAATTACATGATCTAAAACAAGAGAACAAGACTCTGGCTGAATATTATGGTCAGTTTAAACAATTATGTGAAGATGTGGCTCTCTTGGATGAAATTCCTACAAGTTCTTGTGGTGCAATGGCTTGTTGTTCTTGCTTGGTATTGAAAAGAATGGTAGATGCTGATAAGAGGGATTGCATGATGATTATGAGACTCTCAGGACAAATATCTTGACAACAGAACCACTCTTGCCATTAAATTTGATACTCAGCCAGCTGCTTAGGGTTGAAAGACAGAAATCCATGTCTTCAATTCATACCACAAGTCAGGAAGTTTCTGCTCTTGCTGCTAACAGAAACTTTCAGAAACACAAGAAACCTGCAACTGTGAATGTCAAACCACAAACTCAGAAACCTGTGACTGAGAATGACAAGCAACAATCTCAGAAACCTTTTCCTATGGACCCTGAAGCATATCACGAGTACAAAAGGATGAAAAAGGCCAGCACATGTACCTACTGTCATAAGAAAGGTCACACTTATGATCAGTGCTTCAAAAGGCTTGACAAAGTTCCTGACTGGTACAGTAATCTTCAAGAGCAGAGGAAGCAACAGTCTGTGGCTAATATGGTGGATACTGGGAAGGCTTGTCAGGCATCTCCACTGGATCAGATGATAGGTTTACCAGGAAATTTGGATTCCACCACACTCAGTCATGCTTTTTCTCAATTCCTCAATACCTACCAGCAAAATCAAGCATCTTCTTCAGCCTATGCTCCTGAATCTGGGAGTATGGCCAATTATGCTCATTTTGCAGGTAATTCTTCATCCACCACTTCTTCTCTTGGTAAATTTTGATTTCTACCATTACATGGATCATTGACACTGGAGCCACTGATCACATGTGCCCTTATATTCAATTTTTCAACAACATTCGACCTTTGAAGGTCCTTATTTCTGTTGGACTACCAGATGGGAAAGGAGTACTAGTTACTCATATTGGAATGGTGAATCTTAATGACCATATTACTCTTAGAGAAGTTTTTATGTGCCTGGTTTTACTCACAGCCTGTTATCAGTAGGCAAGCTTATTCAACAGCTTGGTTTTCCTGCAAGATTTGATAACAATGGCTGCATTTTTCAGAACCCGACCTCGCAACAGAATCAAAAAATGGAATGGCCAGCCACGGCATCTTAGAGAAGTAGTCCTCGAAGGACTCCTCATCCCTATCCGCAGATACAAAGACCACTTCAAAATCCCCTTTCGAGGAGAGCTCTTCATAGACTTCTATTAATATTGGGGTGAAACCACGACAAGGCGGGCACCATGATGCAGTAAAATACAGACCCACAGTTTTTCTTACAAAATCTTTGATTTTCACCTACAACCATTTACCATGCTCGACATTAACATGAAATTCACACAATCGAGTTCTAATACCTAATGCTACATTGAGAACACTAGCCAGGTTTTTCTATATAACCTGGTCAATGCGGGTTTGGAGAGGTTCAGATATACGCAACCTTACGTTCACTTATATCATATATACTCGAAAACTATACTAACAGCAGACGAAACAGATGCACTCAAGGTTTAGTAACAAAGCATAAACCTTTACTGCATGTTCCACAGCAAACCTGAATAATCTAACCAAACCTATTCCAAATTACATGGTATTGATGTACAAAACAACATATCATGATAAAAATTAACAAACTTTTCTACGAATTCCACAAGTTCGTAACTTTAGACAGTAAAACTGACAAAACTCAACCAATCCAACAATTACAAGCGCAATCAACAGCAAAAGACACTCAATTTACACTGAGAAATGTTGAATTCTGACAAATTCTAAGGCAAAACATGGTAAACAAAAATACCCACAAACGAATTAAACTAAAATTTCACAAGATAAACAAAATTTAACCCATTCAAGATTAACCCACATAGAACTTGACAAGAATTACAGTAAAAAATCAAAAGAAGGTGGTAAAAATTGACAGTAAAATCTCAAATGTTAATGGAAAAAGTGGCTTATAGAAGAAGGTTTACCTGATCACCATTGTTTCGGACAAGGAAATCTCTCTCTTCAGACGATAGAAGAGTGTTCAATTCATAACATTTGGTCCCAATTGAAATTTCTTCACCCATTTTTTTTTTTTTTGGGACTTACTTGTGTTTTGGGTTTGTGCTGCTGCTGCTGGGTACTTATATAGTGGAGGTCTGAGGATGGAAGAAGCGTAGGACAAATGATAATGTGCTTTACTGACTGCTTAATGACGAAGATTTACTTTATCTTGACAAATGGCGGAGTTTAATTCGGAATTCTCGTGAAGTTCTATTTTACTATATACACGGGAAAAAAACGAGAACTTTTTAAAATTGGTTGTCAATTGGAGAACAGGGTAATTTTCTCATGGGAAGTCTAATTTTTCGTAGGGCTAGTTGGAATTACCGTGCATCGTGTAATGGACTAATGGTTTTGAGGTGTGTTACTGCTACTACATCATTCATGATATGCAACTTTTTCACAAGAGAATTTGCAATGGTGCTGATTTTTGAAAAGATGTTTGCGGATTTATATACGATTAATCAACAGATACGTATAAATTGATTCTTTGCGCTCCCTCATGAGATAATAATGTGCCGTATTTTCTCTACTATTTTAAGGAGTAAGAGTACAAGAGTATGTAAGCTCGTCAATCTCGATAGTCATATATTATACTCCGTAAATCCGTATTATATTTTTACAGAAACAATACTCATACACCATCAATTGTTGGACATTCGATTTTATGTAATTTGTCGTAAAGAAATGCATATAAAAATGGAGAAATTGCTTGCAGATACGTCGAATTAGACAAAGTGCAAGTAGATATATTGTGTGAATACTTAAATTCAAATCCGATGGAGTAATACACGTAAATACAAAGGAAATATTACACGGAAAACATAAATAATAGAAAGATTATTCTAACGTGTTAAGAATTCATTACCTTCCTTAAATTAACTGATATTCTCCCCAACTAATCAAAAAGATTTGACAATTTGTTTTTTAAAATGAGAATATCACTAATTTGAGGAAACAAATTGAGTTTTATCATGCGCCCTATGAGCACACATTTGAAACCCGATAGAAGAATTATAAACTTTACTTTGAACAATAAGTCGAGAAAAAGTGTAGATATACGGTATGGAACATTGGAATAAGTTGAAGTCTAAAAAAACTTGGACCTGCTACTTGCTGATATAAACTTACAACTTCTAGCTTCATTGCCTACAAATCGTCTCACCTGCTCCTTTTCCTCATCCTTTCCGGCATAATAATGCGCGAGGCCGACTCACTTGGGCACCATACGTACAAATGGCCCAACTGTCTCGGTAGACCTTGAACCCGGACAGATGAAGACAACTGAGTACAATCTTACGACCCATGACAATGATACCAGAGCAAGATTTGACTTCGAAGTAGAAGAATGCTATTTGAAGAAGTCACGGTCCAGTTGGGTCAAACAGAGGAGCGTGAAAGCAGGTAATCGATTGTGGATGAAACTTAATGGTGCCGGCGCCGGCAGCAGGAAACTGGAATTGCAGATGCGTTTGGAAAGACAAGGAGAGGGATATGTGGTTATATGGAATTGCAGCACAAGGTAGTGATAGTGGTGGATACAGGAGGGTAATTTAATCACCCATCGTCCTAGAATAGTGCATTGTCGTTTCCACTACAAGAGGGAAAGTACGGGGTTCTAGAAATTCATATACGTAGGTTATCGTTACGTGATGTAGCACAACGTGAATGTACTTGGCGTAGCGTTAAATGGTCTTAATTGTAAGTTAACAAAAAATCAAACTCGAGTTTTATTACTACAGAATATATTATTATTGATGGGTGCTACAATATTACTAGGTGCGTCTTTAAGGTACTTATGATTTTATTTTATTTTTTTGGGGAGTCACTTGTGTTTTGTGTTTGTGCTGCTGCTGGGTAATTATATAGTGGAGGTCCGAGGATGGAAGAAGCGTAGGACAAATGATAATGTGCTTTACTGACTGCTTAATGACGAAGATTTACTTTATCTTGACAAATGGCGGCGTTTAATAATTCCCGTGAAAATTCTATTTTACTATATACTTGGCTAAAAAATGAGAAATTCTAAAATTGGTAATCTATTGGAGAAAAGGGTAATTTCTCGTGGGGCTAGTTCGAATTACCGTGCATCGTGCGATGGACTAATTGTTTTGACTTTTGAGGTGTGCTACTACATCATTCATGATATGCAACTTCTTCACTAGAGAATTTGCAATGGTACTAATTTTTGAAAAAAATGTTTGCGGGTTTATTTACGATTATAATCAGCAGATACGTATAAATTGATTCTTTGTGCTCCCTCTCGAGATAATAATGTGTCGTATTTTCTCTACTATTTAAGGAGTAAGAGTACAAAATTATTAAGCTCGTCAATATTGATAGTCATATACTATACTCCGTAAGTCCGTTTAAACCCTACCTGTAAGTCCATATGTAACCGTTCTTAAAGGCATCAGTTCTCAAAGCAATGCCATCTTTGGGAACGGTTTTCTCCAAAAACCGTTCTCAAAGATGGTTTTTTTTTTTTTTATTTCTTTTTTCGTATATAATCTATAAGAACGGTTTTCTTTACAACCGTTCTAATAGACTCTATTAGAACGGGCATTACAAATTCCGTTCTCTTACCATGGTTCTGGAAGGCCAAATTTGACGTAGTGCTCTAAGCAAATACTGCTGCATGGAGAAAAGGTCACTGGATTGTACAGAGTTCAGAGTCATCTGCAGCTGCCTAGTAATAGAAGCAATAAGACTTCTGTACATAATGCTTCTATTTCTAAGCTAGACTCAAGAGTAGTTAATGCTACATGTAATCAGTTTCTTAAGACAGATCTAAGTCTACTTCATGCTAGACTAGGTCATTCTTCAATGTCTAAGATGATACATGTACCTGGCTTTGCTATCAATAAGAACTCTCCTTTCATATGTGAATCCTGTGTTCTTGCTAAGCAGCATAAACTTCCATTTCCAATCAGCAATTCTCAAGCATTACATTTATTTGATCTTGTTCATATGGATTTATGGGGACCTTACAGGGTTAAGAATATATCAAGAGCCAGATATTTCTTGACCATACTTGATGAGCATAGTAGGGCTGTATGGACCTATCTCATGCCTGACAAATTACAGGCACCTGCTAATATTCGAGCTTTTGTTGCTTTTATTGAGAATCATTTCTCAATGACAATTAAAACTATCAGATCTGATAATGGAAAAGAGTTCATTCAGCAAACCTGTGGAAAGTTTTTTGCTGAAAAAGGGATTTTTCACCAGAAAAACATACCTGGAAATCCTCAACAAAATGGCGGAGTAGAGAGGAAACACAGGCATTTGGTTGAGACTGCAAGAGCATTAAAGCTACATGCTGGTTTACCTGCCAAGTTCTGGGGAGAATGCATTTTGTCAGCCACTCATCTTATTAACCTAATGCCTGCTGAAGTTTTAAATTGGAAATCTCCTACTGAAATGCTGACAGGAAAATCTCCTAGTTTTGAACACCTCGGGGTTATTGGATGCTTATGCTATGCACTTCTGAATCAAGCTTGCAGAGATAAGTTTGCAGCTAAGTCCAGGAAGTGTATATTACTTGGATATCCCCATGGTCAGAAAGGCTACAAATTATATGAACTTGATACTCACAAGATCATCTACAACAGAGATGTTGTTTTCAGGGAAGAAATTTTTCCTTTCAGAGAAAATTCTGCTTCTACTTCACCACCTGCATCTCCTACAAGGGTATTGCCTTCTATACCATTAGTTTATGGTGATTCTCAGCATTTTCATCCAGATAATCATCATAATCAGGCAGAAAATGCTGCTGATAATGATTCTCAGCATCCCTCATCTGCAAATCAGGAAATCTCTGATAGTCAAGATGCTCCTGCAAATCAGGAAGTTCCTGATAGTCAAGAAACTCTTGAAAATCAAGATCAGTCTGATCATATTTCTACTGAAGGATCAGCAACTTCTTCTCAGCAAGATGTATCTTCTTCTATTGCAGCTCCAGAGCAAAGAAGATCTACCAGACTCACCGAAATACCCAATAAATTCCAAGATTTTCAGACTATAATGATACCCTCCAGAAATCCAAACACTGATTCTGCTTCAAATGCATCAGAAGCATTTCTTGCTATTGCCATACCATATTCTCCAGACTATATGGCATCTTTGGCTAAAGTCATAGCAGCAGAAGAGCCTACCACATATAAACAAGCTGTATTGGATGATCGATGGCAGGATGCTATGAATAAGGAGCTTGCTGCTTTAGAATTAAACAAAACTTGGTTTCTCACAGATCTACCACCAGGTGTGAAACCAATAGGCTCCAAATGGGTATATACAAGATCAAACATAGAGCTGATGGATCAGTTGAGAGATTTAAGGCTCGTCTTGTTGCAAAAGGGTAAAAGCAAATTGAAGGAAAGGACTATAAACACACCTTTAGTCATGTTGCAAAGTTTGCAACTGTCAGAGTGGTTTTAGCAGTTGCAGCTTCCAGAGAATGGCCACTCCATCAGTTGGATATTAATAACGCTTTTCTCCATGGATATCTGGAGGAAGATGTGTATATGAGACCTCCAGAAGACTACACTGTGGCAGAAAAAGGTCAAGTATGCAAATTGGTGAAAAGTCTGTATGGTCTGAAGCAAGCCAGTCGTCAATGGAATAAGGAGCTCAAGAGTTTCTTGGTAAACAAGCTGCACTACACTCAGTCATAGCAGGACTAGTCTCTTTTTACCAAGCAAAATGGTTCACTTTTTACAGTAGTACTGGTATATGTTGATGATCTTCTAATCACAGGAAGTGATTCAACATTCATTGAAAGTCTGAAAACAACACTTGACACTGAGTTCACCATCAAAGACTTGGGCTTGATGAGGTATTTCCTTGGTCTAGAAGTTTCTTAGACTTCTAAAGGTACACTCCTCAACCAAACAAAGTATGTGGTTGATTTGCTCAAGGAAACTGGAATGACAGACTGCAAATCAAGTAAGATTCCATTTCCAAGCAATTGTAAACTTTCTCCTGATCAAGGTGAACTTCTCTCCGATCCAGAGAAGTATAGAAGAGTAATTGGGAAGCTTCCGTATCTTAATCTAACAAGACCTGACATCAGTTACAATGTTCAGCAACTAAGTCAGTTTTTGAGTGCTCCAAGGCAACCACATTATCAGGCTGCCATGCACATTATGAGATACCTGAAGCATTCAGCTGATATGGGACTTTTTTACCCAGCACAGTCAAATCTGACTGTCCAGGCCTATACTGATGCTGACTGGGGCAATTGCCCGTACAGTGGGACGTCCATAACTGGTTTTTGTGTTTTCCTTGGCCCTTCCCTGGTCTCCTGGAAGACGAAAAAGCAGAAGATAGTCTCGAATCATCTGCAGAGAGTGAATATCGAGCAATGTCTGCTACTGCAAGCGAGCTAGAATGGTTGTCAGGCTTACTCTATGACTTGCAAGTCCAAGTTCATCTTCCACTGACTTTGCACTGCGACAATAAAGCAGCTCAGCAGAGAGCTGCTAATCCAGTCTTCCATGAGAGGACCAAACATTTGAAGATCGACTGTCACTACATCAGAGACAAAATTTATGAGGGTTTTATTCACACATCTCACATTGCTTCTGCTCTTCAATTGGATGACATCTTCACAAAGGGTCTTACTGAAAGTCAGCACAGTGGTTTTGTGACCAAGTTGGGTATGGTAGATATCCAACTTGAGGGGGGAATGTAGAGAGTGTGAATAACACTCTTCAATTCTGTTATATTTGGCGGCAAAAACGGTTATGAAAGCCAACAACTTGTAACTAACTTTGTTATAAATACCTTCCCTGTATCATTCTCAAAGCTAATGAAAAATTAATCCTCTAAAACTCTTCTCTCTCGATGTTCAGTTTTATTTTCATTCTTCTTTGTTCTATCAAGCTTTCTCCAGCGTTGATAACCACGAGTAGTCGGTAGTTCGGTCCCACTCAATTTGAGCAACGGATAGAGCAATAATCGAGCATTGCATAGGTCAACAATAATCATGAATTTCGACTAGCTAAGTGTGTTATTTAAGAAATATCCTTGAATTAACTCTAGTAGATCGTGTTGCTAGCTTTTTGTAGACACTTGAATTAACTCTAGTAGATCGGATGCTTTTGGTGGTGGTCTGATGTGATAATGGGTGGGCTAATGGTGGAGGAAAGGAATAAGGTGGTCTTACCATGGCCAAAAAAATTTATAAGGTGTTTTTTAACAAAATTATTTTTAGAAGGTGATTATTTTCAAACTTGAAATTTTAATAGGTGGTTTCTTGCAATTTTTTCTAATAAAATAAAGAGGTTTTGTCGATTATTACTACGCATAGTCTCGGTAACAATTAGATGGACAGGTCTAGAAAACTACCCAACCTATAAGCCAATTGCTTGTTCTTTGATGAACCAACATAACTCAAATCTAATGTAAACTGAACAGCGTTTTTGTACCAACCCGCGTGATAAGCGAGTCAATAATCTGGCCCAATTCTGATCTGGTGCGTGGCTTTGGATTTGTTAATTTCAAGTTTTCAAGTATTTTCAACACACTACTTTTGGGGTATAATTTGGATTACATTGAATTGATTAAGTCGAGTGTATAAGGTCAAATTAGATTTTTTTTAAACTTATAAAGGAGTAAAGTTACTGGTACTCCATCCATTTCTTTTGATTCTTTACGTTTCCCTTATTTGAGAATTTCTTTTGATTCTTTACGTGTCTATTCTGGACCATATTTTGTGACATCAACTTCCATACATACCCTTACTAACTCTACTAACATATTTTATAATTGGGTCATTTAAGTAGACTAATCCTAAGAATTGATCATTAATCTTTCCCTCCTACAATCAAACAACCCAAATTTATATCACCCACCCAACCCAACCCAACCCAAATCAGATTCCCCACTCCACCCACTATCATTCATCTACCCTCTAGTCCTCCACACATCTGTACTGTGCTCTTCTTCTTCCTTCTTTTCTTTTTTTTTTTTTGTAATGAAATCCACATCCCCATTTGTGTTCTTCACCTCTTCCTTTCTACATTTTTTTCTCACACGAT
>JBBYHQ010000012.1:391635-436915 GCA_038382645.1 Spergularia azorica | reverse complement strand
AAAGTTCCTAAATTTAAAAGAGGCAACATAGTTTAACTTAATTATGTGTTACTGTCATCTTTAGTTTCGAGTAGCTGTACTCGTTTTTGCTGATGGATCATGTATGTTTCTTATGGAATAGGGTAACAATAATTAATCAACCATGTATCTGCAAATTGACAATGTACTATTTCCTTACGAGGAATAGTCTCATGGAAACGCGGCTTCTGATCAAGTTCATCGTCGTAGATTTAATTTTTTAAGCACATTTTGATTGATCAGTTGGACGCAAATTTTATTTGAATATTGAGAGCCAATAAATTAAAGCTTATTATTGCTCTTTTTGGATTAATGAATTATTATTTCTAAGAATACGTCATGGACTTTTGTGGACAAAGTATAGGGGTCGAGAGCTATTTCATAAAGAGAAACCTTCGTAGAAGAAATTGCATTTCTATTCTTTATTACTTGCACATATTATGTTATAAGTAAATAAGTTATAACTAATAATGTCAGACGACGCCGTCTCATCACTCTTGACTTGGTGTCGAACATATGTCACTGTTGAACTAAAAATAAGCGTGATATGGAATTGATAAGAAGGTTACTATTTACTAATTAATAATTAACCGTCAAAAGATCATCAAATTAAAGAGGATCAAGTATTATTTGTGATTTGATTTGTGTTGCATTGTGAAACATTAGGTATACGTACAATTTTATCATACAAATGAATACGTATACACATGTAAATAAAAAGAATTGTACTAGTTACATTCTTTACTAATTTAATTCCTAGCTAGTCGTTGATCTTTCTACAATTAGTCCTAACTTGGCCACTTGAACCAGTAAGAACACTCATATTTCCCAACTTCACCATAGCATTGGCAAAATCCGTGAAAAATGTCGTCGAATTTGAACCATAAGACGAAACTTGATCATCAGAGGATCCACCGCCTCCACTGAACAATTGTTGGTCTGAGTGAAGTAGCCCTCGTTGGCTCATCAAGTTGGTGTAAAAGGCATTATCAAACACAGTCGAGCTCGTCGTGTCAAGAGGCGATGTATTGTTGTTTCCCCCACTTCTAGGGCAGTTTGATTGCAATGAGGTAGCAAATGAGGAGTTTATATTGTTGTCGCTGTACAAGCGTGTTCGGAAAGTTATGCATCTTGCTCGGCCTATAGTATGAGCCCCTATGGTATTATCGCAAACGTAAACGACATAAAGATATATACCAAGGGGTAAAGTACGTACATAAGTAAATATAAGGGCATGCACTTAACTCTTTAATTACAAACGTACATACCTGACAATGTGACGAATTCTTTGCTAGTGAAGCCTTTGTTTGAGAAGGCTGTAATAAGAGCACTTAGATTAAAAGATGGTCCAGGAATGTTGGAATTAGCCGCATTCAGATTCGCTGTAGTTGAGTCTTTTCGTCCTAGTAACACTGTCCAACTTGGTCCACCTAGCTGAACAAACGAAACAAACACATTAAATTAGACACGTTATAAGTACCAAAACCTATCATGAGTGATAAATTAGACCAGCTAATGCTACGAGGCGAAGGAATTAACAGATTGGATTCAAGGCATCAAACCCCCAACAGATAGTTAATTAATCTTGTAACCATTAGAGCAACGTTACTCCTCGGGTTTATTATATTATTAATATCTTTTGTCCTCAAATCTCTCTCAAAAAGGTTCGATTACGTTAGTTAATTAACTTTAAGCTAACAAAAATCATTTCTAGCTCGACTGATCAACGCCTCAACTACTATAATACAAATTAATAGATTATAGACAACATTATGGTGTTTAACTTTTTGCATAAATATTAGGTGGTGTTAGGTTGTGAAGACGACCGAGTAAACATCATCCATGAAATCTAATTATGTAGTCCAATTATGATGAACGACTTACGGCAACAATGGAGTCTCGAGCAGCCACCGCTACGATATCAGCACAAGATACTACACCGGGACATAATTGCTCCAATTGAGATTTTATGGTGTCGATAACCTTGTATCCTCGTACCGAATTTACATTTGGAAATGCGGTCTTTTCTCCGGTGAAATTTGCATTATCATCTAGCAAAATAGACGCATCACAACCCTATGGACAAGTATATAAACAAAATCCAATCATTAAAAAACATCAATATCGACAAGGTGAGATTATTATTGGAGGCGAGTATATTATTAATTATACGTAAGACTCACATTGACAAAGCAGTCATGGAAATGAAGGCGAACCAAAGAAGCACCCATACGAGTCTCGTTCTTCACTGTGGCTTGAACAACAGATTGAATCGTGGAGAGCGCATTGGTGCACGATTCCGAGTAATAATTCGATGATAGTTGAGCTGATATTGCTGCCAATAATAAGCACCAATGAAGAATGAATGTGGAAATCTTTGATGTAGAGAGTGCTAAAGAAGCCACCATTTTCAACCTAAGGGATATGGTTAGCTAGGAAAATGAAGAAAACAAGCAAAACGTACGCAGTAATTAAGAAGAGTAGGGGAAAAGCAAATGAATAGTTGTTTAAGATGATATATATGACATTTGCTCGCTACTCATCATGACTTTCTAAATACGTAAATCTGCATGATGATTTATATGATCATATCATATGATCTAAATCTAATTCTTGTTAACATTTAATTAAATTGACATTATTATATATTGTTTACTTGGTCAACCATGCAAGTTCTTATTAGAAGAAAAAATGTGTAGTATCTTGGATTACTATAATGAAACTTATGAAAGAAATGGATTGGTTAGGACATGCTTTACCGAATTTAAAGCTATAAGTCGGGGTCAATATCATACGTTTGGTATTAGGTGATACACTAAATCACATGACAAAGAGAGGCCTTGATAAATATGATAATGATCCTTTTTATAACATTATTGATGTTAAATTGTTTCATGTTTTTTTTTTTTAAATTATATGAGCCTCTGAGGTTTTGCATCACAAGTAGTCAAGGTGATTATCAGGTGATCACTTTCGTAGTGCCTTTAAAAAATTGAGGTACACACCCGTTTTGAATAAACGGGTTACGATGCTCCTTCGATTTCTATATATTGTTTACGTACACATCTAGTTTAAATTTGTGAAATTGAAAGTTGAATTGGCTACCTAGGTAGCTAGTGTTTCTCTATCGTGTAATATAGTCCAATTAATTAGTGTGGTATTGTACTTCTATGTGTTTAGCTCGCATGATTGGATTTTGTTTCGTGTTTGATTACTTATTTCACTAGCTCACGTAAACTTCCAGCATCTGTTTTTCTCCCTCTTGATCCGGCAAGTATTAGTCTGATCTATAAATTAGATGGTGTATGTAAGACCATATGGTCACAAAAGCATAGATGATAAAATAATTTGGAGACAACATGAAACATCATAGGCTATAATCCACGTTTTTTTGGGCAAAAACGGCACTGGCGTAAAAATGACTAATTGTTTGGTAAAAGATCCTAAGAGTCATCTTATAGGTTGTGGTAATATATTAGAACTTAAGGCCTACTATATGCCTTCCAAATGATAGAAAAACATGCAACTTACTTGGAGTGACACGAGACAAAAAACAACTTAAAAAAACTTTAGACGAAAGAACTATCCCCTTAGATTCATCAAAGTCATTTCAAAGATTTATAAGGTAATGTTTTATTGATTTTTAGGCACTTTGTAAAAAGTGATCGAAAAGGCCAAAATTGAACAATATCATAGGCTAATCCACGTTTTTTGGGCAAAAACGGTACTAAAGCCAAAATGATTAATTTTTTGGTAATAGATCCTAAGAGTCATTTTATATGTTGTGGTAAAATATTAGAACTTAAGGCCTACTATATGCCTTCCAAATGATAGAAAAACGTAAAACTTGCTCAGCGTGACACGAGACAAAAAGGAGTTTAAAAAACCCTTAGACGAAAGAACTAGCCCCTTAAAAACATCAAAGTCATTCAAAGATATATAAGGTACTGCTTTATTAGGCACTTTGTAAAAATTAACTAAAATGGCCAAAATTGAACAATATCATAGGCTATAATCCACATTTTTTGGGCCAAAACGGCACTGGAGCAACTAATTTTTGGTAATAAATCCTAAGAGTCATCTTATATGTTGTGGTAAAATATTAGAACTCAAGGCCTACTATATGCCTTCCAAATGATAGAAAAACATACAACTTGCTCGGCGTGACACGAGATAAAATTGAACTTAAAAAACCCGTAGACGAAAGAACTAGCCCTTTAAATTCATCAAAGTCATTACAAAGATATATAAGGTAATATTTTATGGATTTTTAGGCACTTTGTAAAAAGTGACCGAAGTGGCTAAAATTGAACAAAATCATAGGCTATAATCTACGTTTTTTTGGAGAAAACGGCACTTGAGGCAAAATGACTAATTTTTTGGTAATAAGTCCTAAGAGTTATCTTACATGTTGTGGTAAAATATTAGAACTTATGTTTCAAAAAAAAATATATATATTAGAACCTAAGGCCTACTATATGCCTTTCTAATGATAGAAAAACGTAAAGACCCCCTAAGACGAACGAACTAGCCCCTTAAATTCATCAAAGTCATTTCAAAGATATATAAGGTAATGTTTTTATGGATTTTTAGGCATTTTGTAAAAAGTGACCGAAATGGCCAAACTTGAACAAAATCATAAGGTATAATCTATGTATTTTGGGCAAAAACGGCACTGGAGCCAAAATGACTAATTTTTTGGTAATAGATCCTAGGAGTCATCTTATATATTGTGGATAAATATTACTCCCTCCATTCATATCCAAATGCCCCATTGACTTTGCAGTTTTTGACTTATCATATTGTGGGCTAAATATCAACCAAATGAATGACTTATTTGCCAAAAATTTAAGGGGAATTGGGATAGTGCATTGTACAATAGAGTATTTGCTCATTTTTACACTAAGTGAACACTTCATTTGATCTAGAGGTGTGCCCGAATATGACCCGTCAAAAACTTCAAACAAAATGAGGCATTTTGATATGAATGGAGGGAGTATAACTTAAGGCCTACTATATCCCTCCAAATCATAGAAAAACATAAAACTTGCTTGGCATGACAAGAGACAAAAAGGACCTTAAAAAACCCTTACACGAAAGAACTAGCCCCTTAAATTAATCAAAGTCATTTCAAAGATATATAAGGTAATGTTTAATGCATTTTTACGCACTTTGTAAAAAGTGACCGAAATGGCCAAACTTGAACAAAATCATAGGCTATAATCTATGTTCTTTGGGCAAAAACGGCATTGGAGCCAAAATGACTATTTTTTTGGTAATATACCCTAGGAGTCATCTTATATGTAGTGGAAAAATATTATAACTTAAGGTCTACTATATGCATTCCAAATTACACAAAAACATACAACTTGCACGGCGTGATACGAGACAAAAAGGACCTTAAAAAACTCTTAGACGAAAAAATTAGCCCCTTAAATTCATCAAAGTCATTACAAAGATATATAAGGTAATGTTTTATGGATTTTTAGGCACTTTGTAAAAAGTGACCGAAATGCCCAAAATTGAACAAAATCATATGCTATAATCCACGTTTTTTTGGGAAAAAAAGGCACTGGAGCCAAAATGACTAATTTTTTGGTAATAGATCCTAAGAGTTATCTTATATGATGTGGTAAAATATTAGAACTGAAGGCCTACTATATGCCCTCGAAATGATAGAAAAACATAAAACTTGCTCGGCGTGACACGAGACCAAAAGGAGCTTAAAAAACCCTTAAACTAAAGAACTAGCCCCTTAAATTCATGGAAGTCATTTCAAATATATATAAGGTAATATTTTATGGATTTTTAGGCATTTTAAAAAAAGTGTCCGAAATGGCCGAAATTGAACAAAATCATAGACTATAATCCACGTTTATTGGCCAAAACCAGCACTCGAGCCAAAATGACTACTCCTCTGGTCGTATTTAAACTTCATTCTCCCTTTTTCAGGGTTTCGACTTTGTTCTTCTCATTTCCAAAATATTACGGTTTTTGTCGAGAGAAAAATTAGGGAGGCAACATAAAGATGTTGGCTAAGATTAGGTTTTAAATTTATTTGCTAAATAAATCATAAAATATTATTTATTATTTCTTCTTTTGGAGTGCGCAAAAGTGAGAAGGAAGTTTAAATAGAACCGGAGGGAGTAATTTTTTGGTAATAGATCTTAAGAGTCATCTTATATGTAGTGTTAAAATATTAGAACTGAATGCCTACTATATGCCCTCCAAATGTTAGAAAACTGTAAAACTTGTTCGGCGCGACACGAGTCAAAATGGAACTTAAAAAACCCTTAGACGAAAGAACTAGCCCCTTAAATTCATTAAAGTCTTTTCAAATATATATGTAAGAAAATGTTTTATGGATATAGAAACTTTGTAAAAAGTGACCGGAATGGCCTAAATTGAACGAAATCATAGGATATAATCCACGTTTTTTTGGGCAAAAAGGGCACTGGAGCCAAAATTACTATTTTTTTGGTAATAAATTCTATGAATCATCTTATATGTTGTGAAAACATATTAGAACTTAAGGCCTAGCATATGCACTCCAAGTGATAGAAAAACATACAACTTACTCGGAGTGACATGAGACAAAAAGGAGTTTAAAAAACCCTTAGAAGAAAGAAGTAGCCCCTTCAATTCATCAAAGTCATTTCAAATATATATATATAAGGTAATGTTTTATGGATTTTTAAGCACTTTATAAAAGTGACCGAAATGGCCAAAAGTGAACAAAAACATAAGCTATAATCTACGTTTTTGGGCAAAAACGACATTGGAGCCAAAATGACTAATTTTTTGGTAATAGATCCTAAGAGTCATCTTATATGTTGTGGTAAAATATTAGAATTTAAGCCTACTATATGCCCTCCAAATGATAGAAAAACGTAAAACTTGCTCGGGGTGACACAAGACAAAATGGAGCTTAAAAAGCCTTTAGATGAAAGAAATAGCCCCTTAAATGCATCAAAGTCATTTCAAAGATATATAAGGTAATGTTTTATGAATTTTTAGGCACTTTGTAAAAAGTGGCCGAAATGGCCAAAATTGAACAAAATCATAGGCTATAATCTACCTTTTTTTTGGCAAAAACTGCAGTGGAGCCAGAATGACTAATTTTTTGACAATAGATCCTAGGAGTCATGTTACAAGTTGTGGTAAAATATTAGAACTTATGTTTCAAAAAAAAAAAAATTTAGAACTTAAGGCCTACTATATGCCCTTGAAATGATAGAAACACGTAAAACTTGCTCAGCGTGACACGAGACAAAATGGAGCTTAAAAAATCCTTAGACGAAAGAACTAACCCATTAAATTCATCAAAGTCTTTTCAAAGATATATTTAAGATAATGCTTTATGGATTTTTAGGCACTTTGAAAACACTGACCGAAATGGCAAAATTGAACAAAATCATAGGCTATAATCTACGTTTTTTGGGCAAAAACGGCATTGGAGCCAAAATGACTAATTTTTTGGTAATAGATCCTAAGAGTCACCTTATATGTTGTGGTAAGATATTAGAACTTAAGGCCTACTGTATGCCCTCCAAGTGATAGAAAAACATAAAACTTGCTCGGCGTGACACATGACAAAACGGAGCTTAAAAAACTATTAGACGAAAGAACTAGCCCTTTAAATTCATCAAAGTCATTTCAAAGATGTATAAGGTAATGTTTTATGAATTTTTAGGCACTTTGTAAAAAGTGGCAAAAATGGCCAAAATTGAACAAAACCATATGCTATAATCTACCTTGTTTGGGCAAAAACTGAACTGGAGCGAAAATGACTAATTTTTTGGCAATAGATCCTAGAATTCATGTTACAAGTTGTGGTAAAATATTAGAACTTATGTTTCAAAAAAAAAATGTAGAACTTAAGGCCTACTATATGCCCTTGAAATGATAGAAAAACGTAGAACTTGCTCGGCGTGACACGAGACAAACGGGAGCTCAAAAAACCCTTAGACGAAAGAATCAGCCTCTTAAATTCATCAAAGTCATTTCAAAAATATATAAGATAATTTTTTATGGATTTTTAGGCACTTTGTAAAAAGTGACCGAAATGGCCAAAATTGAACAAAATCGTAGGCTATAATCCACGTTTTTTGGGGAAAAAAGGCACTGGAGCTAAAATGACTAATTTTTTGGTAATAGATCCTAAGAGTTATGTTGTGGTAAAATATCATAACTGAAGGTCTACTATATGCCCTCCAAATGTTAGAAAACTGTAAATCTTGCTCGGCGTGACACGAGACAAAATGGAGCTTAAAAAACCCTTAGATGAAAGAACTAGCCCCTTGAATTCATCAAAGTCTTTTCAAATATATATATAAGGTAATGTTTTATGGATTTTTAGAAACTTTGTAAAAAGTGACTGAAATGGCCAAAATTGAACGAAATCATAGGCTATAATCCACGTATTTTGGGCAAAAATGGCACTGGAGCAAAAATGACTAATTTTTTGGTAATAGATCCTATGAGTAATCTTATATATTTTGGTAATATATTAGAACTTAACGCCTATTTTAAACCGTCGAAATGATAGAAAAACATACAACTTGCTCGGCGTGACACGAGACAAAAAAGAACTTAAAAAACCCGTAGACGAAAGAACTAGCCCCTTAAATTCATCAAAGTCTTCAAAGATATATAAGGTAATGTTTTACGAATTTTAAGGCACTTTGTAAAAAATGACCGAAATGGCCAAAATTGAACAGAATTATAGGCTATAATCCACGTTTCTTGGGCAAAAACGGCACTTGAGGAAATGAGTAGTTTTTTTGGTAATAGATCCTAAGAGTCATCTTATATGTAGTGTTAAAATATTAGAACTGAAGGCCTTCTATATGCCCTCCAAATGTTAGAAAACTGTAAAACTTGCTCAGCATGACACGAGTCAAAATGGAGCTTTAAATACCCTTAGACAAAAGAACTAGCCCCTCAAGTTCATCAAATGCTTTTCAAAGATATATGTAAGATAATGTTTTATGGATTTTAGAAACTTTGTAAAAAGTGACCGAAATGGCCTAAATTGAACGAAATCATAGGCTATAATCTACCTTTTTTGGGCAAAAACTGCACTGGTGCCAAAATGACTAATTTTTTGGCAATAGATCCTAAGTGTCATGTTACAAGTTGTGGAAAAATATTAGAACTTATGTTTCAAAAAAAAAAAAATTAGAACTTAAGGCCTGCTATATGCCCTTGAAATGATAGAAAAACGTAAAACTTGCTCGGCGTGACACGAGACAAAATGGAGCTTAAAAAAAGCCTTAGACGAAAGAACTAGCCCCTTAAATTCATCAAAGTCATTTCAAAGATATATAAGGTAATGTTTTATGGACTTTTAGGGACTTTGTAAAAAGTGACCGAAATGGCCAAATTGAACTAAATCATAGGCTATAATCCACGTGTTTTGGGCAAAAACAGCACTGGAGCAAAAATGACTAATTTTTTGGTAAAAAAAATCCTAAGAATCATCTTTTATGTTGAGTAAAAAATATTATAACTTAAGGCCTACTATATGCACTCCAAATGATAGAAAAACATACAACTTACTCGGCGTGACACGTGACAAAAAGGAGTTTAAAAAGCCCTTAGGCGAAAGAACTAGCCCCTTAAATTTATCAAAATCATTTCAAAGATATTTAAGGTAGTGTTTTATGAATTTTTAGGAACTTTGTAAAAAGTGACCGAAATGGCCAAAATGGAACAAAATCATAGGCTATAATCCACGTTTTTTGGGCAAAACGGCACTGGAGCCAAAATGACTAATTTTTTGGTAATAGATCCTAGGAGTCATCTTATATGTTGTGGTAATATATTAGAACTTAAGGCCTACTATATGTCCTCCAAATGATAAAAAAACATACAACTTGCTCGGCGTGACACGAGACAAAAAGGACCTTAAAAAACCCTTTGACGAAAGAACTAGCCCCTTAAATTCATCAAAGTCATTTCAAAGATATATAAGGTAATGGTTTATAAATTTTAGGCACTTTGTAAAAAGTGACCGAATGGTCAAAATTGGACAAAATCATAGGCTTTAATCCATGTTTTTGGGGGCAAAAACGACACTGGAGCCAAAATGACTTATTTTTTTGTAATAGATCCTAGCAGTCATGTTATATGTTGTGGTAAAATATTATAACTTAAGGCCTATTATATGCCCTCCAAATGATAGGAAAACATAAAACTTGCTCGACGTGACAAGAGAGAAAAAGGAGCTTAAAAAACCCTTAGACGAAAGAACTAGCCCCTTAAATTCATCAAAGTCATTTCAAAGATATATAAGGTAGTGTTTTATGGATTTTTAGGCACTTTTTAAAAAGTGACCGAAATGGCCAAAATTGAACAAAATCATACTCCCTCCGGTCCTATTTAAACTTCCTTCTCCCCTTTGCGCACTCCAAAAGAAGAAATAATAAATAATACTTGTTGATTTATTTAGCAAATAAATTTAAAAGCTAATCTTAGCCAACATCTTTATGTTGCCTCCCTAATTTTTCTTTCGACAAAAACCGTAATATTTTTGGAATAGGAAGAACAAAGTCAAAACCCTGGAAAAGGGAGAATGAAGTTTAAACCACTAAGTTTTATAATGCTGGCAACAAATCTAAACCACTAAGTTTACACATCTTGCATTAATTGGCTTTAATTAAACTATAAGCAACTGAATTATCTTCTCCACACATTCGCAAACCTCGACCCCATCTTCATAAGTACAATAATGTAACGTAGGCCGATCGAGTTGATAATCAAGAGATTATCAACTTTTAAAAATCCCGGCCGGGATCGGTCCGGCCGGTTCTCAAAACACTGTTTAGCGAAAAGTAGTACTACCGGCCGGATCAGTAACAATTGTTTTATACTAGTAAAACTACGGAATTTTAACATCAACATATTAATTTAACACATAACCAAAAGATTTCTAAAAAGAAAATGTCGCTACATTTATTCGTTAATTTATTAATTAAAGGAGAGTATGAAAAACGAATAATTTCATAAGAAAAAAAAATACATCATTGGTGTTGCATTGCTAGACTAGTTAACTAGCTAGCATACATACATGTATATACTTCCTCCGATCCATTCCCATGAAAGGTTAACTTTTCGGCTTTTCCAATCGAGAAATGTTTACAAATGAAAAGAAACGCACAGAAAGAAAACGTTAACAATCGAGAAAAACGGAGGGAGTAATAATAGTTAAACCCGGTTAAACCTGCTGTAGGGAATGTATGTATACGTCGTCGGCTGATGAGCAAAACCCCATCGTCTCACACCAGGAGATCTGTCATCGGGGGTGACAAAATAGGATGAAACATGAACAATAGTAGCTGAAAATACTGAGATTAAATCTGTCACCAATTCTGAAATCCCGTAATATAGTAGGAAACTTCTTCTGAAAATCAGACACTTGAACATTGATGATGAACAGCTTAACCAAGAAGACATGGTTTTTATTTTTGGGGGGTTCCAAGTGTGGAGTTTATGTTTTTTGGGCAATGTGTAATGATAAGTACGGTTTCGATCATGTGTATGTATATATATATATGACGTGATGGAGTGAAAGTAGTAAATTGTTAATATCGCCCTGGTAAAAATGGAGGTCAGAGAGGTAGTAAAAATCAAACATGGTGGTTCTTTTAATTATAAGCTAAGGCCAGGCTCGCTATAGGAGTATAGTGAAAAGAGGTGGATTTGCCAGAGACGGTCTCATCGTGAATTAGTGTAAGTTTTGGATACGTAAAAGTCATCGAGAAAATATATGGAGTGTATGCATGTATCTCAAGAACGAGTAAATCTATGCAACGAGCTGAGATTTATTGGTACAGTTTATAACGGTATTTGTCGTATGCACTTTGAAATTCTATACTTAGTTTGTCAAGTGCAACAATATATTTTGTCGTGTCGTGTTAATAGAGTCTACATATATAGCTTGTCAAGTACTCCGTAGAACGGTAGATTTGATATTTAACGGTAGATTTTGTCGTGGCATATAGTCTACCTAAGTTATCAAGTACGGTATATAGGTAGATTTGATACTTAAATTTGTACTATGTTGACGTAAGTTTTACTTAAACAACATGGGTTTGAGTTTACAAATCAATTTTACTACGAACGTTTTTCACTACTCTAATTATACTAACTCTATGACCGAGTTATACTGACATTACATACGTGACATATACCACGCCAGCATTTGATGAATTGCTTTTATCTAGAAAATAAATCTCAAACAACACTATGTTAAATTGCGGATATGCGGAAGTATAATACATGTGTACATCCTCTAAGCGGTCTTCGGAAACCAGCTTTAGTCACGTAACTGTCGTTGATCGAATTGTGTGAAGAGGTTATACTCGTTTCTTTGGTCAGCAGAGTTAGCACCCATGGCCACGGGAGTATCACAAAAGCGTGAAGCTTACACTTTTCATCTCTAGTCTTCATGACCTTGTGTATGGTAAAATGTGATGCGATGGACTTTTCATGTGACATGAATACTCGAATAAAATGATCCGTTATCTCCATATGTATATAGATCTAAGGAAGCGTGTATATTCGATTAATTTGTTCAATAATTAATTACTCAATTATTGGTTCAATAATTGTTGAATAGCTCAATTGATCGACACACTAGAGTACTAGACATCGCGAATAATGAATAGTACTTAATTAGTTAGATTAAGATTTAAGAACATCCTAAACGCACGGTAGGTGGACGATGCAGTTACTCAAATATTAGTTATTACGATTCCACAAATCTTAGCTTACGAAAGAGAATAAGTACGTTTTGACCAATTTACATTGTGAAATTCTACTCGTAGTTCTTTATCGGTGTAAAGTCTAAAATGTAACAGTAGTTAAGAGACGTAAAACAAGACAGGAGATCTGTTACATCTGTACCGTGTAATGTGACCATGATGAGCACATAATTAAGTCATTTGGGGGTTGATTGTGAGGTGCTTGTGGCGTTGTGTGGCATGCAGAGTCGGGTGCACATTGTTTCTTCACTTGAGAACAAAAAATGACGCCATACTAATACAATTCCATATATTTATTTGCTTTTGTACCTTTATTACTGCCTTGTCAAACCAATAATATTCCGTATAGCGTACCATAAAAGGCCCTGATCTATGAAAAGTAATCAAGGATTCAAGGTACAGAACTTAAGTCTTGTTTTCTTTTGATCGATGAGAACATGTAGAAATTAGTCCAGATCGAAGATGAAATATTACATGGAGATGTATATACTCCCTCCGTTCCAATGGGATGTTGGAGTTTGCTTTTGGAACAAAAACCAATATATGGTGGGGTAAATGTGGGTGAGAGGAGAGAGAAATAGAAAATACCCACAAAACCGATAAAAGATGGGTAGAGGTGGGGCAACTTGAGGGCATTGTAGTAACTTTACAAACACCAAACCCCCTAAATAAGGAAATGCCAAGAAATGAACGAAACAACCCAAAATGGAATAGTCCAAGTATTCATCGGAACGAAGGGAGTATCATAGATTCATAGTGTATTGTACTTATTACTTATCAGTTATCGTCAATTGTGTGACATCAATTCGATTTTGTACGCAAGAAATCTAAACCGAACATTAATAAATGAAAAAATACATAAAAGTTGAGTGCTTATAGTCTTATAGCATAATCGTACTTAGGGCGACGTCAGGAAACCCGAGGAAGTTCAAAATAAGGAAAAGTTTAAAGTTTGAGGAGAATGTGAAGGAGGCTGGAAAAAAGAAAAAAAAAAAATGAAACTTGATAAGTGTGGACTTAAACCCAATACTCTCATCACCTAATTCACAAGTTACTAGGACCAATTTTTTTTAAAGATTAGCGGGCCGCTTCAATGGGCTTCCTACTATTTAGGATAGGGCTAAATGGTTTTATGGGTCTATTCTATGAGAGAAAGCGAGCGGAGGTAAGGGGGATCCTCCTGCCGTGAAATTTCAGTGGATCTGTAAGGAGGTTCAAGCCCTCCACTAGACTACTCTGGTTGCCGCTAGACTATGGTGTACATATTCTAGTCCCACACCCCTTAACTCCGCTCTTGGGAAGTCGTGAATCCTATGAAGGGTGTGTTTGACAAAACTCCTGAAATATTTTTGAACTGTTTCTGGGTCCTAGAAATTGGTCAAACAAACAAAACTGGGAAACTGTATTGGTTCATGAGCATAACTCGAGTTTGTTTTGTTGTATGTATTCAGTATTTGTCATTTTTCAAAGTAATTCCTCTTAGTAATTAACAAAAAAAAAACACTGTTTTTTGGTAAAAATGGAATAATATAATCAAATTTTAAGGTCACTAACTAAAAAGTTATCAATCCGTATATAACACTGAAGGATCATTATCCCCTTGCTGATAAATCACCAACCCCTACAAATCACAATTCTCTAACTAAACTTTTGTAGATTATGAGTATTTTGTATAATAATACTCATATTAATTAATAAATAAATCAATTCCTCGTTAGGACCAAATTTCGGAAATTTAAAGCTGAACAGAGAAACTACAAACTCTCAAGAAAACGTAACACCTATTAGTTTGGGACTGTTTTTTGGAAGACCAATTTAAACATTGAATTAATTCTGTATATGTTAACGTGAGATTATTTTTGAAAGACCACTACAACGTTGGATTATTTTTGTGTATTTCTCCTATTTTTAATAAACAAATTCCTTTTAAGGACAACTCGAAAGTTTAAAGCCGAACAGAGGGAACACAACCCGTCTTCGAATTAGTTCAGTACTCCAAATCCCACACATCCTAAGTTACCAAACCTTTTAAGGTTATAATATAAATTTCCAAGGTTGTGATTGGAGGGTACAGGGAGTGAGACACGAGATGAGACAGAGGATCTTCGTTGCCCCCTTTACAGAAACAAACCAAACAAAAATTCACACACACGCTTCTCTCTCCCTCGCTCTCACACAGAAAAGAAATAATGGCGAAAACCAAAATAATGGGGTTTCGAACAAACCAAAGCACCAAGTTTAAGAGCGCCATTGAAGCTCTATCAACCTCAAACTCATCTGGGTGGGCTTTGTTCCAGGTTGATCCGGTTCACGGTCTAAAGATCTCATCATTCAAAGACGAAACCGGTGATATGATCACGGTTTTCTCTTTAGAACCGGCTCAATTGACCAACTTTTTCTGTAATAAACCGGTTCTTAACAAGCGGCTCACTTCGAAGTACTTTTTGAGGTTGCTTCAAGTTTTTGATGAGGAAAAGTTTGATTTTTATATTGAAGATGACGCTTCTCGATGTTTGTTATCCTTTTGTGATGGTTAGTTCTAATTTTCTCATTTTTTTTTTTTTTGTTTTGTTTTTGTTCGATTTTTGTTGTTGTTGTTGTTGTTGTTTAATTGACGATTATGTGAAAGAACCGTCTCAACCAAAAGTCAGTAACGAGTTTAAGACTCTAGAGGGGTTTAATGGGTTATTTGGTTTGGTTTGAATTAGTGATTTTGATTAGAATATGATTCGCCTGACACGTGGCACAATTGGGTTCTCTAGTGTGGATGATGCGAAACACTATGAATGAAAGTGAAAGAATTTTGCTTGTAGAGACTTTGTTTTTCGTAGCGAAGAATTATCTCAATCAAAAGTTTAAACTTCAGTGGGTGTTCGAAGTGAATGAAGATTCTCTGAAATTGAGCTTAATTTAGTGATTTTTTTTACTGTGGTTCTCCACGCGGAGAATAATTGGTGTCTCAAGCTAGGACAATGCACCCTTTATATGTTTAATTACTTAAGAAACATTCGACTTTTAGGTCGTTGAAGATCTAGTACCATGTGAAAGAATCATCTCAATCGCAAGTGTTAACTTTAGTTAGTATTTGAAATTGAGTTGAATTTAGTTATTTTATACAATATGGTTCTCCACGCCGAACACAATTGGTGTCTAAAGCTCACGACTTTTAGGCCTGTGAAGTATAGTACCATGTGAAAGAATCGTCTCAATCGAAAGTATAATTAAAGCTATGGTCAGAGCTCAATTCAAGTGAATTCAAAGTATGGCTCGGAAAAATCTACCTTCCGGGTGTTGTAAAATTTGTAGAAAAGATTGTACATTTGTACCTTTGTCCAGCAACTTTGTTAGATAGGTTGAATTATGTTCAGGAAACTGTGAGAGTTTGGGTTGTATGTGGAGATATACATTGCGAAATTATGTGTGTTAGTGGGGTTACAGATGACGATTTATGTTAGCCGACCCCAAATTATTGGTTGTTTTGTTGTTTTGATTCGTTGTGATAATCATGTTGTTATGGTAAGTTGTCTTGTTGTTAAGAAGCATAGTTGAGTTTGCTTCCCAATTTGGTGCGTA
This sequence comes from Spergularia azorica, assembly GCA_038382645.1. Classification (NCBI taxonomy): domain Eukaryota; kingdom Viridiplantae; phylum Streptophyta; class Magnoliopsida; order Caryophyllales; family Caryophyllaceae; genus Spergularia; species Spergularia azorica. The sequence continues at coordinate 420,557 of JBBYHQ010000012.1, read as the reverse complement.
AGGAGCGTAAATCATCAAGAATATATTTGATTTGGCTATATGTATATCTGATAGATTAAAGCTTTAGGCTTTGCTATTTTGAGTCACATCTTTGGAGGACTTGTTTTTTGTGTTTTCGTCAATTGTAACATATATTTGATGTTAGTCTATGGGCTTTAATGGATAACTGGAGGGATTAAGTACAATTGGGTTAGGGAGCTGGACAGAAAATCAGATGTAAAAGCTTCTCCTCGCCTGATAAATTCGACCTTAGGCTTTAGTAATTTACCCTATTGCGGTTATGTGGAATCACATTAGAGGATTTGGGTTCATCTTTCTTTAGTGTTCGAAGATTTCAGCATTCGTAGGTGATACTTAATTTGGTTTCATGATATAAGAAAAATCTGAAAAGTCTAAGATTTTACTGCTTAATTCAAAGGTTCCCTTTGTTGCCAACAGTAATTAGTGAGGCTAAGCTTCTCCTATATGAAACTACTAATGTGTGTATACTTGCCATAAAGTTTGCTTGGACGTTTTTCCAGTGATGCACCTCACGTGCGAACCATACTCAGTTTTACACTCCCATCTTTGAGAGGAGCATTATGTTCTTTCTATAGGTGATATTGTACACTCGAAACTGGACATAACACTTCCATAGGGGAAAAACAGTACTCATCTCTGAGTCGTACTGTACTACTTGTACCTTATATGTTTATATTTTGGGTATCGAGTAGTCTAAGTTCTGGTTCGTTTGTTTCATTTGTGTTCTTTATTTCCAAGAACACCAGGTCTCGACTGAACTCACTGAAGTATCCTTATGTAAATTAAAAACTTTTACCTTCTTTGGCCTGTCTTTTACTTATTTCTAGTTTGTCCATTCGATTTTGGCTAATATGGCATTACGCTACTCTGTTTTTTTTGGACATTGGACATACTGTTAACACATTTGTAAGAATAGCTCTAAATTTTGTGTCTCATTTCAGCATCAAACCCTGGCATGGTAATGGGTGTTGGATTATTAGAAAACGATAAAGATTTCAAACCATACTCTGGAACTCTCTCTCACACTTGCAAGGCCGTCATACCAACTGCTGACTTGAAAACTATCATTCCAGAAATGGAGAAAAATGGTTCAACAAATTTTGGTACATCTTTCACCTTCTTCTTCCCCATTTAATGTTTACTATCTGTGCGCGTATCCTCTTTACCATCTACAATTCCGACATTTTTAACAAGTTCTATTTGATGTTTCGTAGTCTCAGTAGACATGAACTCAGCAGAGACTAAGATCGTGATTGGTACAAAGGAGTGGGAGTTCAAATCTAGCACGGAGGTACATCTACTCGTTTGCTTCATTCCTCGTAGAATGATAATTAAGACTTTCCATTGAAAAATCGTGATTTTCTGTACCTTAAACGTGGATTTTATTGTGGTATATTGTAGACTGGTGAAAATTCGGACAATGCATCAGGGCAGACACATCATGTGGAGTTCAAGTGGTCTCACGTCAATTCATTGATGAAGGCATCTTCTTTAGCAGAGCAGTGCACCTTTGCCTTGCTACCATCTGACGAAATTATGTTCCAGTTCTGCTTTGAAGAAGGGAGTTTTATGTACATCAAGCAGGCACAGCTTGTCGAAGCTCATTAGCTAGACACTTTCGAATCAGATGATTGCTACGTGATTTATTTTAGTCATGACTCATGAGCTTAATTTGTGCTGTTAATCAACTCGCCTTATAGTTCATTATGAGCTAGTGTAACAGATTGCGACACTGATTTATAAGCGTGCTTCAATAAATTGTGAAGTTAAGTATGCTATTGAAGTTTAAAGTGTCTATTTGCTGGTTATGTTCATTCTGAATGCACATTTTTACAGATAAATTACAGTTAAAGGAGGGCATGTTATCTAGCCAAAGGCAAGTGAAGGAGTTGATGTTCTTTGAAGTCGATGTTCTCTGTGTTCTCGGACTGATCAGTTTGATTTATATATCTATAGTCCGAGAGAAAACTTGTATATTAACTCAACAAACAATTTCTAATATTTCAATGTTGATGTATGAGTTTGAAGATACATAATGTTTCGCAGAGCAACCTTTGTGTTCCGAACAAAAAATTGGGGATTGTCACGATACTCATGAAGTAACACTATCGCAATCACTGGACCTCTTTCTCCTCTTCCATATCATGAAGTAACACTATAGCAGCGACTACTAGAACCAGAACCCATTTTCGCAAACCATCCTGTTTTCTGTTTTCCATGTCTCTCCTTCGGAACCTTAACAAGGTAACTTAACCCACTTCCTGTGTTAACTTGCTTATAACACCTCTAACAATATCATACATCATTATCTCAAAAAAAAAAAAAAAAAAAACAATATCATACATCATACATTCTGTACGTAGTGCGTGACGTGTATAAGTATATATAATTCCCTCACCACATTCATTTTAGCAAGAAGTCGCGCGATCAGTCTTGCTGATACTAAACATAGGCACATAGCTGTAGCATGTCTCAGAAGAGTGCCAGTATCTTGCAACACACAGTCCTCCTGTAATTCCCTCACCACATTCATTTTTCGAGGTATGTCAATAGGAAAGATGATTACGAAATAAGAATACCGTAAATCTACTCTTAGAATACTAGAAATTAAATAGTATTCTAAGGGTAGATTTACGGTATGTCATGCGTCTCAAAACTTACCATATCAATGTATAAATGTGAGAACTTACTAGATACGATAAATAAAGTGAGAGAGTGGCCTGGTTGAAGCATATTTGCCCTAAATTATAGTTGAGGCATAAAATCACACGAGCCAGCCAGCCAGCCAAATGAATTAATTGCACCAATGTCTTCGGATGATAGAGTAAGGCGTATTCCGACGGATGACGAGGAGGAGGAGACTGCATCATCCCCAAATTCCACCATCATCAAACTAGGTCCTTACCCAAAGAGCACGATATACGCCGGTACCGGAGATTTTGAGCGGCAGCGGGAGGAGGAGGAGGAGGAGGGTGGTTTTGTCGATGCTATCTTCGCGGTTTCGAAAACCGAAGACAATTCGACAGCTAAGTATCACATACAATCCTTTTGTTTGTCCTCTTACGATCTTGGTACAAAGTGTGTATCTTGTCCTTCGATAGCAACTCAAAGATTTATAAGTAGTTACATCCGTGTTGGTGATTATATCTTTATGGTGGGGGGTTCCGTTAATGATCGTCCACCACTACTACGAGAACTGGTGTATCACAGAAGGAATCGGGGAAAGTATGACTGTCATGTGTTATCGTGCAAGAGATTCTGCCAGAAGGAACCACTTGAAGGTAAGTCTTTCTCTTTTGATCCCTTACTATTAATGTCTCAATTTTACTTAGCGTGTACGAAGACGTTATGTTTTATTGCTGTGATTTCAAATTTGTAGGCTTAGAGTTCTTTTATCAGTTTGTGTTGTTTTGTTAGTTATTCATGTTTTGTGGGCATGCGATCTGATAAATTTCGTATAGTATTTCAGATCTTGTAGGTTTTTTGTAGTTGTCAAAAAGAGCTCTAGCTTAGCCCACACACAACGGTCAAGGATAGATGGAAGTCAAAGTGCGAATAGAGCTCATAATAACTGCCTAGTTTCAGCTCGATCCATTGGATTAAAGGTTCGAATCTTATTAGCTTCACATTTACAATTTTTCTATTGTGTGCCAACTGAACATATGTTAAGAGTTGATTTCTTACCTTATTTAGGTGAGATTTTCACTTGAAATAACGAATTATGAGTATAAGTATATAAATCCAAAGTCGTGAGAAATCTCGTATATAAACTCAACAGGAAATTTCTAGTCTTTCAATGTTTATGTATGAGAATGAAGATACATACATAATGTTCCGCATAGCAACGTTTGTGTTTCTAACAAAATTTGGGGATGATCACGATACTCATGAAGCAGCATTATTGCAATCACTGGACCTCTTTCTCCTCTTCCAAATCACGAAGTAGCCGACCCCTCCGACGACTAAACACAGAACCAATACATCAGCAACTACTACTAGAACCAAAACCCATTTTCGCAAACCACCTCTTTTCTGTTTCCCATGTCTCTCCTTCGGAACCTTAACAAGGTAACTCAACCCACTTCCTGTGTTAACTTGCTTAACACCTCTAACAATATCATACAGCATACATTCTGTAGTGCGTGAGGAGTATAATGCAGCTGCACAGCCACATTCATTTAAGCAGGAATTCGCGCAATCAGTCTTGCTGATATTATCCATACCTGTAGCATTTCTCAGCAGAGTGCCAGTATCTTGCAGTTCAAGCATTTCTACCTGATCTTTCCCACACAGTCCTGCTGTGATGCCCTCATCACAGTCCTTTTTCGATGTGTGATCATGATCCTCTGGCTTGGTTAATAATCTTATACATGAACAAGCATTTGATAATGTGCAAATTCCATAAGATGAGCAAGCTAGAGGCAGATCACAAGTAGCAGCATTGAGAACCTGCAGAGATGCCTCAAACTTGTCCTTGTAAGGTGAATAGTAGTAAAAACCGAGGTTTCCCGTGTCATTGTCGAGTGCCAGGAAACGCACTGGCTGTGGGATTGGAGAAACAATTTGTGAGAAGTTTTGGTACATGTCATCAAACAAATCTAAGCCCTTTGCAGACAAGTCGATGAAGGTGATGTTTCTGCTCGCGGAAGGCATGAATTCCCAGTAGGAATACTTGGTGGAGTTGGAGTAGGAACCACCTGAATTCAAGTAGAGAGCAAGCCTGTCATGGTGAATCTCAAAGGAAAAGAATGAGGTGGAGTTGGTAGTAGAAAATGATGAAGTCAGGTGAGTAGCTACACTTAGTCTCTGCCCCATCAGTAACACATTTGTTGGGAAATTGAATGTTTGCCACTTTATGTTTTCTTGCTCATCAACCAGCACTAAGTTCCCACTATCTAGCAGCTGCAGTTTCTGCATTATTTTTGTAAGAAATCAGACTCAGAACAAATTTATATCAATGTCTGTCATATATATAAGCCTGCAGGTGTCTACTTTTCCATTTCTCGACTTATTTCTAGGTTTCGTCATCCAGAAACAACCTCTCTGCGCGTTTTCAACTGCTATATCTTATATCAGTTGTATGACATTGTTCAAATTAGAGGATCCATCCTTTTCCAATCCTTTTGGTTTTTCGTTTGGTCGTTAAAGATATACAAAGGCAAATACATTCATCGTTACTAGCAGAAACACTCGAATTCTTAAACTAAACCCCCGAATTTGAGACCCCCTTTCTAGCACTAGGCAGAGACTAGGAGTACATCAATGTGACATTGTGACAATGTGTCACATAACACATACATAACTAAGTACGTCTCTCTTCCATGTATATATAAGTCGTTTAGAACAAACGCATAACTATATAGTACTCCTTTCGTCTAGACTAGTAACGTATCTAGAAGTGTAACATGATTTTGGAAAGAAAGAGCAACAAAATATACTAGTAGTGTATGTACATGAAAAAACAAAGTAGAGTTACCTTCACACCTTGTCCAGAAGTTGCAGTTCGCCAACCAATCTGATCATTATATCCTTTCAACCTCAAATCTCCTAATTCCGTCAGCTCGAGCACACAAATCTCCGACGTATAGAACGGTGAGCGATGCCCGGAGCTCCAAACCTTAACATTGCCTAGGAAAACTTCAAGTGAACAAGCAAATCTTCCATAACTTGCATCAACACTCAACGCGGTCCGAAAATTGAGGGGCATTTGATCAGTTTCCATTAGGTAAGCCTTGCCATTGAAGCTTTCAGTGTACGCCATTGGAATAGCCAAGGTGAACCTATAACCAACTGTAACATCAGACTTACAGTGCCCCAAAATTATGAACTTGTAAAGTATTAGCACTAAGTTTATGAAACAAAAGATATATAACACCTTATCCATTGGCTATTTTGCAGTGAAAATTTTGTAACTTTTTAAACACATTGGAATCCTAAGTGGTATATTGTTGTTGTGGCAGGTGAGAATTTTAGGGTCAAAAAGTTACCATCATTTTCATTTCTTGCTTTTGATCCCATGATATAATATTAGTCATTTACATCTTCCACTACTATAAAGTTCACGACCTCTCTTTAAGCTAATCGGGAAAATCCATCGTAAAACTAACTGTCAGTATAAGTATTAATTCGTAGAGTACACTTATATGATTATGTGTGACATTTGTATTTCTGCGAGTTTACAAATATATATGGGTTGTTGTCTTCTTCGACACTTAAGAGCCGAGCCGAAATGTGATCAAACTAATGAACTATGTTACATTAACCTTTCAGTGGGTAGCATCATGTATGCATGTGTAAGAGGTGTGATTAGTAGCCTTTCTATATTACGTGCTGAGTGAAGTACAAGTAAATTGATGAATTGAAAAATGGATACGAAAATGGGGACCCAATACGACGTAGTTTTGTCGGGTTGGGATCAAGTGGTCTTTTAGGGTGTTGGGCATGCTCTGTCTTTCTCTCGTGATTGCAATCTGGAAAGTGGGATTATGTTGGTTTTTCTAATGGATTAAGAGCTTACTATATTGATGATGATCATGGTCTCACGCACCACTGACGTCTGACGTATAAATCTATAATGACATAATGTCACACTTCACCATGTCCACAATATCACAATAGTGATCGAATTTTGGGGCGTCTCTACTATACAGGTTTCCGACTTTTTCATCATCTGGATGACATATCTAATACACTTCCGTTTCTCTTTTAAGAGGGGGAGAGGGTTCCGATATGTTCTTGTAGCCTTGTATAATGGACTTAATGTCGTATTTGTGGAAAAAGGATCATTTTCTTACCTAGTGTAATTGAGACATGCCAAATACATGAGTCTAGGCATTGATTATTACGTATTTAAGTGCTAGCTAAAACCGAAGCCTAATGTATTCAACAAAGGTATACAATCGTCTTTGGATCTATCGATATCGATATCAATTTCGACCAATAACATCACCTCGAATTCTTGAAACTTATCAAGAGTTAGTCTTTAAGCATTTTACCCCCGAAACGGTAACGGCTTTTTTACCATTTTCCACAAGTGTGGGTTAACCATTTAACCCAGTTACCCTACCCGACGAAGACCCGAATCTTACATAAATGGGCTGAAGCCCATCAGCCCAACCAAAACAAGTGACTTTGTCCAACAATAATCTTAACCAAAATCTGGGCCCAAGCCCAATCCGTATGTTATTCCGATTATCAGAGTAAACATTCAACTTTTTTTTTATTGGGTAAAAAGCGGTGTAAATACTGCAATTTCCAACGGAAACCATTGAAATTACCAAATCAAAACTTCTTCTACAGGCCAAACGACACCGTACCATGCTCGTCCGGCTAAACTGCTATTGTCAACCTCGAACGTTACCAGTTGCCCTGCTCTTCTCCTCGTATAATTCCATGTCTACCCTTCGAAGTTCCACCAATCTTCCCTCTCAAGCTTCTGTAATACTTTCTCTCTTTCTCTTTCTGATTTTTTTTTGGGGTTTTTTGCATGCTGTAAAAAGTTTGATCAGTTTGTTAAACTTGTTGTGTTATAAGTGCTTGTAATTTAAATTAAGAGGGCAATTTTGATGCTGACGGAGTGACGGGTATGGAAAAATGGAAACCCTTTTACGAGTTAAGCTAGTTGACATATGCGACAAGTATTTGCTTTCCATTTTTGGTCTAGTGTAGATAGACAATTTTTGAGTCTAGTGATACTTTGTTTATTGGTTGAGATACGTATTTGTGTACTTGGTTGATGGACTGATACTAAATAGCATTTGTGTACCTGCCCCATTTCAGAAGTACAAATAACGATGACATTTGACTTTTGTGGTCGAATTTGATCAGATTATGGTTTTTGTAGTAGTGTAAAAAATACGCTACTCTAATTACCAATTACTCGTAGTTTTATGAGTGAACATCATTGCCTAGTAGCCAGTTTGCTTCACTTGCTTCCATGGGCATGATCAAACACTTGTTAACAATCTTTAACATTAACAGTGTCATACTAGTTAGTAAGGATCATTGTAAATTTGTAAATATTTTGTGTCAATGTATTAGTGTATTACGCACTCGCACTCGTATGCCATCATTCATTTTGAGATGTATGGGAAATGGATGGTCTTTCTCTTTACTGATAGTATTGCCTGCCCAATTTAGAAGTAAAAAGACCATGACATTTGACTTTTGTGGTCGAATTTGATCAGACTATGAGTTCTTTTGAGTTTTGGTGTACTTGGTTGATGGACTGATCTTTCTGTTTGCCTGGGTATAGGGTTGAGGGTGATCTAATTATGCTAAACGTTATGGTGACCTCTAAAACCCGTTTGGTGTGATAGCAGCGCGTTGTTGTGGTTACAGTTGCACACACTGACAGTGAAGTGTCTGTTCCATAAACTTAACCATGGAGAAAACCGCCATTGAGAGTTTATTAGTCTGTTTGCTAACTTGCATATTCAAATCTGCTAATCCTATATAATTCCTTTATGTAGTAGGAATGTGGGATTACATGAAGTGACAACTGACAAACTTTTCTCTAGCTGTGCAATCAGTGCATTATTTGTGGAGGATGTACTTACTAGTTACTAACAAGTCAAGTAGGCTTTGGTTTATCTTTCGCTTTTGTGTTTTGTTGATGTTCTGATTTTGTTAGGACTGTGTGTTTGGGTCTCTTAATGTGTATTGCCCTTACCAGTGTTCTAATTGGAGTTGGTCTGAATGCCTTTTGTTAATACTCGTATATGCAAATACCCAGGTTGAGGGGAGTGAAACTAATTTGCATGTCAATCTAATACTGCGCAGGGAAGCGAGGGAACTGCTGTTGCAAGTACACCACCTAGGAGAGGGTTACTGGATCTGAACCCCATTTTAAAACATTTAGGGCGTACAAGAAACCGAGTGCACCGTGATACCATATCCGGGGACAAGAAATATTCTTCTGCAACTGAGACACTTGAACAAGCGAAGATGTCAATTACTTGCTCAAAGATATCTTCTGTCAATGGTAAGGAAAGTGCTTCACCTTGTGAGAGCTCTAGCGCCATTTTGGTAACAGAAGTTACGGAACATCAGTGCAGTGGCACATCGCCAAGTGATCAACAGTCAGAAGACTCAGAACCAAGTTTACAACAAAATGATGAGTTATGGCATAACAATGTGTGTACAGCCATGTTGGAAGAACATTCTTTGCCTACTAGCTTTGGTAAGCAGAAATCATCTCAATCCAGGAAACCAAAGTCTTTCGAGCAGAGTTTGAAGAGTGTTGCTGGTAGCAAAAATAGGGATAGTATGTCAACGTACCATAAGAGGCTTACCCCTCTTGAACCGTTTGATATATGTCAGCTTGAAAGTGAAGGCTCTGAGACTAATAATTCTGAAACAGATGATGTCATTTTTTTGAGATCTCCTCGGGGCGTAGATCAAGTTCCACAAGAACTAGAAGTGGGACTGATTGAGGAGGAACCTTACAAAATCCTGAGGCCAGGGATGGTGCTTTTGAAGAATTACATCTCTCCTAGTCAACAGGTACTACAGAATACCCTGTTGTTCGTTTCCGAATCCCATTCCCCGCTACCCTAAACATCATCAGAGTTACAGATACATGTTAGCGTAATTCTCAATATCTATGCTTAGGTAGGATTCCTTCAAATTGTTGGCCAAATTCCTCATTTGTCGCAGCATAAAATTACATCCTGGAAGTACATAGGTGTAAGGTTGTGTACAACCAAGCCCACCCCCCACCCCTACACCGACATATTTGGGGTACTGGAGTGATGTTGTTATTTCTGAAAGTACCGTATTGAGATTTACAAATGTCATTTTTAAGCATATTACATAATCAAATGAATATGAGACTTGGTCACACTCAGTGAAGCTCAGTGTGCCAGTGATGATATATCCTGGTATTCACTGTGATGCTTTTACGTAGATATTCCTTGATCAGTTATTCAGTTAAGTATTAATTGTGTCTGGACTCCATCTTTTTGGAAGTTTAACAGTCCCCCTCTGGTTCTGTTTTTAGGTTTCTATAGTCAGGAAATGTAGGGAATTTGGCCTTGGTCGGGGAGGCTTCTACCAACCTGGCTATAAAGGAGGTGCAAAACTTCGACTGCATATGATGTGCCTGGGATTAGATTGGGATCCCCAGACGAGAAAGTATCAGAAGCAAAGACGAATAGATAGGGCTAAGCCGCCTGATATCCCCAGTGAGTTCCACCTGTTAGTAGCCGATGCCATGCAAGATTCACTTTCACTTATCAAGGAAGAGTCCAGAGCTTGCAACGCTGAAGACATCCTTCCTCAAATGACACCCAACATTTGCATTGTTAACTTCTACACTGAGACCGGGAAACTTGGTCTGCATCAGGTATACTATATGACTCATCTGTCTCTCACTGTCCAACAAGTTACAAGTCTATATGTGCGCAATATGTTGTCAGTTACTATAAAGTTTAGCCTGCTCCAAGTCATGTAGAGTCCTGCATTGTGTCAACAGCAATACCAGTCTGATTTACTATCATTCTACGCAAATTTCGTATGCCTGATCATCTGCATGTTACCTATCATTTATTCAGGATCGCGATGAAAGCAGAGAATCCCTTTCCAAAGGACTGCCAGTCGTTTCATTCTCTATCGGAGATGCAGCTGAGTTCTTGTATGGGGATCAGAGGGACGCAAACAAAGCAGAGAAGTTAGTTCTCGAATCAGGAGATGTGTTGATATTTGGTGGTGAGTCAAGGCATGTTTTTCATGGGATTAGCTCCATTATACCTGATTCTGCTCCAAAGTTCTTACTTGAACAGACCAAGCTTCGTCCAGGCCGACTAAATCTTACTTTTCGACAGTACTGATAATTCTCACAGTATACCACAGGTATCAGTTCACCTCTTGATTCATGTTTACGATGCTTCTCTTGTCGCATTTTGTACAAAATTTTCAAGTTTAAACAAAATGGTCGAGTTTAATAGACCGCTTTTGGTAACTTTTAACATTCTACACGAAATGTGACAATTCCTTGGGCACGGTAAATATGACATCTCTAAAATGATATTTCTATCAAACCGTTTCACACAACATCTACTCATTTTTAAACCCCGCCTTTCTACTTTGTAATGCATTCTTACTACAGTTCCGTCATGTAAAATAAAAAAAGTCTGAATCATAATCTTATGAGCGAGTTGATATTAAATTGATTGCCAGTTGCGCCAAAGTTTCAATGGCAATCATCATAGTAATGTCGACATGTCGTACCATTGCCAAAATCACGACCAAAGACAACAGAGTAGTGAAGCCTAAGGAACGTACGTGTGGATAAAAATGCCAAATTTTCATTCGGAAAATAATTATTTGTGTATGAAGATGCCAAGATAGAAGGACAAAGAAATGCTATTGTACATCCACATCATCCACGTATGTCTTGCATCATTGTAGCCTTTGTAGGTGTTTAGAGATAAGCCAACATCTTTAATCTCAATTTATAATGCTACTATGCTTTAGCAATTAGGTTTTTGTCGTTCCTAATGAATTTGTGAATTTCTCACCGTCGATCTTTCGATTTAGTCTGAATTTGAATCGAATAAATCAGACTAATGGTGAGAGATTTCCTTTGTGGATTCCAACACTTGCTAACCGAAGTACTAATAATACATGACAATTGAGATTATATTGACGAGATCTGTTTACGATAGATTTCGTGTCAGTTTTTATTGTAGTTATACGAATTCAGAGAGAATGATAATGTAAAGAACTAATGACAAGTTGTATTAAATAAAAGATACGTGTCAACCCTTAAACTAGTTTATGAATGACCTAAACCCACAAGTAAGCTTAGTTTTGGGGTTCTACGGCAGATTGCTTTATTTGAGCAATACTTTTGTGAAGTGTCGATTGCTCCAAACAAATGTTGTTATTATAAAGTCTACTTCGAATCATGATATAGAATATAGTTTGATTTTATTGGACAAAGGATATCATCATTCATCATATAGATAGGCACTGATTTAGGTGGAAAACTGCTAATGCATAGTACATATTTTATAGCTTATAAAGCTAATCTCTTCATTATTATACTGTTTACTTGTGTAACATCAAGATTAAAGAGAAATGTAATGTGAGTACACAGTTTGGAGGGTCGTTCTCGAGTCGGGTCATATTTTGTGTCGGTCGGGTTTTATACTTATGATGTACTATGTGTCTTAATTAGATGAACTGAACACTACTTAACAATCTAAGGAAATAGACGGAGTATAAATAAGTAATTGCGCACCAAACTCACAACTTACTACACCTCAAGGTACTAACTACTAAGGTAGAGAGACGTGATGAAGGTCAGGTACATCAAGATTCAAGAAATCTATCATATAGTAAAGCTACATAATATGATATGAAAGGTAGCTGATTGAATGTTTCATAGAAAATTGCAAGTTAGTGCATCTGTTTGTCAATGTTGTCTGGTACCTGCTCCTGTGATCCAAGTGATTCATATTTCATACTTACACTCTAGTAGTTGCAATCTGCAACTTCATTTGTCCTAGAAATCGAAGCAGATTCATTATAGAAAACCTAATTATTACTATTAGGATGAAGTACATACGTAGAAGGGCAGTTTGGAGATCATTTGTTACTTCTTATTATACTCATCGTAATGAGCTCCAGACCGTAAGTTAATACGTGTAACCTAACACGTTTTTTAGATGCTATCACGTATACTCTAGATCGAGTGATTGTAATTTCCCAGTATGGAACCGAATAACTGATAACGGATCGATTGAGGCATATATACACTAGCGATCATATCAGATCAAGAGTAGCACATATCATCCAAAAAAAATTAATTTTGAGGTTTCTATCCATAGCAACAATCGTATGTAATGTAACGTATGGGAGGTATTAAGTGAGGAGCATCAAGACTGGAACGAGTATATGGTGGCCTGGCAGCTGATACGTATGAGTGGACATGCGATCTATCAATCCAAACACAAACGTGGTTTGCCCATTCCTTGTTGTCCTCACCCAACTTTTGTGATCACTAACTCCCAAATCCTTTTGGTTCCAAACTTCACATTTATTGTGAGCTCAAATAAGGTGACATGTCATTGTTTGGTGCATAACGTTTGGTTTGGTCAAGATGAATGACAAGATTCGAGTCGGTATGACAGCATACCGGGTGCTAAAGACTCCCGAATAAATGTTTTTATTTTCTAATAACGATCCATTGCAATTTGCAAAAGCTTGAACGAGTTGACACAAGTATCTGCGTCAACTTGTAGTTCATTCCACTTCAACTATTACTCCGTAATCAACATGTATTTGATGTATGTGCACTATGAACTTTTTATTTTATTTCTTGAGGTCAATGTACTATGAAACTTTGGAAATACCGTATGTGATTGAGCTAAATGTCAAAGGGAGAATCAAGTGTATTGGTAGATTTTAGAACAACCAATTCACATACATTGAGAGGATCAACAATTACGGCAATCTAGTTTATGAAATTGGTCGAGGAAGGATCAATTTAAGGCAAAATCAAATCACATTAAGAAGATGCAGTTGAATCAATGTTTTATTTTTGTATTAATTCATTTAAATTCAATTAATATTTCAAAAGTCCGGATCAATCGAATTCATTTAGATCAAATCAGATCAAACAAGGAAGTGTATCAAATCATAATGAACCAAAATCAATAGATAAGGAAAAAAATCACCAAAAATTTGGAAATGATCAGAGACGTACACGTCATAGGGGGGGATCCACGTCGATGTGTCTATCTCTCCCCTCCTATATAAACAACCAAGTCATGAGGCTTGTTTGTTACACTTCTTTCTCACTCATAACTCTCAGGTCTCTCACACTCTCCCTCTGCTCTTTCCTCCCGCATCTTCGGAATCTCCTCCCCAAAACAGAATCTTCCAAACGCTGCATTTCCCTTTCCACATTAAAATATTATTATTAAATATCCAACAACAACAAAACATAAATAAAATATTATTATTATTATTTAATTAAGAGAGGGAATCAACGATGGTGGTGGCGCATAAGGCGGAGATGGTTAGGGCGGCGATGCGTAGGGTTTACTCCACGGCGGCAACGGTTACCAAAGGTCAATTTGCGTCGTCTTCGGCCGCAGCCGCGGCGAAAAATGATATCATTTCGCCGGAAAATGACGTGGTGTTGCCGAAGATGCCGGCTTTTGACTACTCTCCGCCGCCGTATACCGGTCCCACCGCCGCTGAGATCTTGAAGAAGCGTCAGGAGTACCTTAGCCCTTCCATGTTCACCTTTTATAATCAGCCTGTAAATTTTTATTAACTTTTTTCTTAATCTCATTCCTTAAATTTATTTTACTGTTTGTTAATATGATCGGTCTCATTTTTTGCATGCGTGTGAGTTGTTGATCGTTTTCGGCGTATAATAAGCGTCTAAACTTACTAGTCACGTGTACGTTAATTTGGGCACGTTTTTGACGAGGTTTGCTATCCCTAACACGGACTCTAGGATAAGACGAAGAGGAAATGGTGTTGGGGCTAGCAAATCTCGTTTTAGGACGTTTACGTGAAATAAATTATGATACAAAAATGCTAATTAGTGATTTACAACAAGTTTTTTAGAATTAGATTGCATATAAATTGAATTGTTTATATCACATGTTTATTCTTTAGGAATAGTGACAAGTTACAAGTTACAACTGAGGAAGGTTTGACGTCGTTGTAGGAGATGAAAATGAAACTTTTGTTATTATTGTTAGGTGGTTTTTTTAGCAAAAGGAATTTACCCGAACACAAATCATTTTGGGAATAAGGCTGTGTTGTCGTTGTTTAGCAACGGTTGCTAACTTGATATGGTTTTCGATTGATGATAGATTGTTAGTCGACCCCAAATTATTTCGGAAAAAGATTACGTGTTATTGTTGTGGTTGTAGTTGTCAGTGGATAGTGATTAGACTGATTACTAGGACTGATAGATGAAATCCTAAAATTTTATACATAAATTAATGAAGGAAGATCATGTAAGGTTGTTAGGTGTCGTATTGTTGTGACAATTGTGGACTTTAATGAACAAATGGAGTATTATTATAATTAGTTAAGAAATTAATCTTGTTTTGTTTGCCGGAATGATGTGACAGCTGAACGTGGTAGATGGGAGGAAGCAGTATCTGTTTGATGAGAATGGGAGAAGGTATTTGGATGCATTCGGGGGAATCGCTACAGTGTGTTGCGGCCATTGCCACCCTGATGTCGTTGAAGCGATTGTTAAGCAAACGCAGCGTATTCAGCACTCTACTATCTTGTACCTTAACTCTGCCATTGCTGATTTTGCTGAGGCTTTGGCCTCCAAATTGCCTGGTGATCTTAAAGTATGCTTTTGCTTTGTTTTTGTTCTATGGCATTTTTCTTGTTTGGTATCACTTCACTTTTAAGTGATCGAGTATTTTAAGGATACATGGACAAAACATGTGAAAGAACTTGCCTTTAGATTGGATGTTATAAAGCAAAACAAAAAGGGTGCCTTTAGTTTAGTTGGTAATTGGTATATTCTCAATTTCTGCCTCTGAGTAGGGTAGCTTGGTATTCTTTTTTAAGGTCATATTGGTAGTATTGGTGATAGATTATTTTACAAAGATGCTTTAAATATATTGTACCCAAGAAAGCTTGGTGAAGATGCGACCGACCTTGATTACTGAAATGAAGCATAAATATGAGTTTAGTATAAAGCTGTAGCTGGTAACTGTGAGAATATGGTTCATGTTGTTAAATTGGTGATACCATTTTATTCTTTACCGTTTGTGTCAATCGCAACATTAGTCTCACTAGCCTTTATACTTTGTCGATTGAAGTATTGGACTCATCTATGTGTTCTATGGGACGTCTAATTACATAACGTAGCTTGCCCCAAAATTAAAATTTCTCAGGGTCAGTGGGAATCTGTAGCACCTGATCTTTGCTATCTATATCAGCATAAATCTGTATCACCTGATCTTTGCTATCTATATCAGCCTAGGCTTCAAATTCCCTGTGAAAGGGAAAATGTGGACACTATTCTCAGACATTTATATAACTCTTTTGCGCCTTTATTCACCCCTTATCCTCCGTTTTTTTTTTTTTGTGTGTGGTCAGAGTTGTGATAGTATGAAGTATCAATTCCAGGAAGTGAATCAGTTTCCTATGTGTTTGTTTGCGAAAGTTGATTTCCATTTAAGCTTAAATTGCATGTTGCTAATGCAGGTTGTGTTCTTCACAAATTCCGGGACGGAAGCAAATGAGCTGGCTTTGATGATGGCAAGGGTACACTGGGTGCCAAGATATTATCTCTATAAGGAACTCATACCATGGAAATGCAGCAGGGACTATGGGTGCGACAGCTCAGTGCAATTGGAAGTTCAATGTAGTCCAGGTATACCCATCTGTTAACTATAATTATTAGAGTCTTTGAAGTGGTGGTTAATTTTGCTGGGTTTGTTTGTTCTACATACCTAAATATTACAAAGCTTAGATATTGCAAACGTATTCAGATGGTCCAAAGTAGAGTTTGAATGATCCTTTATCATTGACTGCATATAGGAATTTGAATTGATGTCGGGTGTTGTGGAACTTATCCAGACATTAAACATAATCATTGCCCTCACAAAAAGAAAAAAGAACAAAAAGAAAATAGAATTACCGAATTCTAACTGTTTAAAATGTTATGACACTAGGGGAGGAAATATGTTCAGGATAATGGAAAAAAGGGGTTTGAAATTGATCATGTGTTTGAGCTGATTCAACAATATTGCCCCTTTATCATAAAAACTTCCATTTCTCCTTAATTTTCAATGATATGTCATAATGAATGAGAAGTAGGCTTATGTGATTGTTGTAGAAGGTAGATCACATTATGATTGATGTTTATTTCGATAGCTTCAATTTACTGTCATGAGCGCAATTATCAGAAATGCTGGTTGCTAAGAAATAAAAGGTTTGCTGATGGCTAATTTTTCGGCGGCAGACTGGATTCCACCATGCTATGAACCCGGACCCCTACAGAGGTCTTTTTGGAGCAGATGGAGAGAAATATGCAAAAGATGTTCATGATCTTATCCAGTTTGGAACATCTGGTCATATTGCAGGTTTCATCTGCGAGGCGATTCAGGTGTGTCTTCTTTTATGTTGCTGAGCATGTCCAATGGTAACGTCACACTTTGTCATATAATATAATCTTGTTCCTTCTATTGCATGACAGGGAGTCGGAGGAATCGTAGAATTGGCTCCTGGATATCTGTCCTCTGTTCATGACATTGTAAAGAAAGCTGGGGGACTGTTGATAGCTGACGAAGTTCAAGCTGGATTTGCTCGCACTGGAAGCCACTTTTGGGGATTTGAGAGTCATGGAGTTGTTCCTGATATTGTAACGATGGCAAAGGTTGGTATTGTTTCATTTTTCATTTCTAGGATATATATTCATGAAAAACTAGGTGTTCATAGACATACATCCCGTTGTGTGGTCCTCTTGGCACACTTACTTGAAAGGACAATATTCTGTTACGTAGAAAGAGCTTGTACTTAGATTGAGCAATAACTATTGGAACTCCCCTGGTGAAAAGGCTCTTCTGATATGGAATATTTTAGTATGTGTCAGCTGATTCTTGCTTTGTTGTTTCAGGGCATTGGGAACGGTATTCCCCTTGGTGCAGTAGTAACCACACCTGAGATAGCAAGTGTGTTAACTCGCAGGAGCTACTTCAACACATTTGGTGGAAATCCTGTATGCACTGCAGCAGGACATGCTGTACTGAAGGTGATAGAAAAGGAAAAGCTTCAGGAAAATGCCCATGAAGTTGGAACTTACCTGAAAGGGCGACTTAACACCTTGAAGGACAAATATGAATGTATGTTTGCATGCCTCCACCCCCAATATTAAAGAGACATTCCCTGAGTTTGCATATGGTTTATTCTTTTCTATTTGTCTGCAGTAATTGGTGATGTGAGAGGAAAAGGATTGATGCTCGGAGTCGAGTTTGTTACAGATCGCCAGAAGAAAACTCCAGCGAAAGCCGAGATTCTGCATATAATGGACCAAATGAAAGGTAATCATAGTGTTATGCATTTCTGTTTATCCATCAATTTCAATCCTCAAGTGTGCCTTGAATCTGTGTCCTAACCAGAGTTGTCCTGCAATCAAAAATCTGTGTCCTTGCTATGATTGTTCTGCAGTGAAAAATCTGTGTCATAAACTTAATTGTTCTGCAATAACATTGTGCAGAAAATGGTGTACTGGTTGGAAAAGGAGGATTTTTTGGAAATGTTTTCAGGATTACACCTCCCCTATGTTTCACCAAGGAAGACTCTGGTAAGCATCTAAGGCCTCCTGATGTAGCTCGAAGTCACATTGTTACCCATATTTTTTTGGTAACTATAGGGTTTGTTGAGAATTAGTGCCTATTTAAGGTCTACTTCATAGTCTCTAGTAAACAGTTCATAGAGTCGATGCTCTAGAACGAGCTCATCTCACATTCGGCTTTGGTTTCTATACAGACTATCTCGTGGACGTGATGGATTATGTGATGGGAAAGATGTGAAGCCGTCTGATTCAAGTCCATGAATGATTGATGCTCTGCGATCCGATTGTAAATGATTAATCTTATTGCTGAAATGATGTAACTATTGCTTAATTTGAAGTGAGAGATAAATCTTAATTGATGCTTAGAATTATGGCCTCGGATAGACTTTGTGATCAGCATGAACAATTGATTGAGCCAACACCTCGTTGCCTCTCAATCTCTCTCATTTTGTTGAAACATTTATTGGTAGAATAAAAGTTTCAATCTTTCTGCAACTTACTTTATTATTACAGTTCATTTCCAGCAATCAGTCCCAAATTCCGAATATTTGAACCTATTCTTCCTTCTCCCACTTATCTCAGCATTCAGGTGACACTGCTACCTTCATCTTGCATGCATTGACAGCCCTTATTACAGCTCCAAGCCTCCGATCCCGCTGCAACGCCCTGTCTGACATAATTTTCCCTACGAGCCCTCCTACGGAAGGTTGTCGTCTCACTTTCCCAGGGTGAAAGTTTCAATCTTACCTTCTTCTCTTTCTCCCATAATGCTCTTTCTACTTATAAAGCTGAAGACATAAGCAAGCCGCAAAAGTTGTAATTCGATAACATAATCATTATCCCAATGCTGAAAAAATTCTCGCCATAAAGCATATAAGGAGGGATCGAATATATGCGAATATATGCAAGTCTTACCCGTACTTTTAAAAACATAGAGAGGTTTACTCACACTGAAATGCATCGCCGAAGTGACTCAATACTTGCCTCACATTAGTTAGAGAACAATACGCAGGAAGAGCTTGCAAACATGAAACATCACATCAAATCCACATGATCGAAGATGACGCAATTCATTGAGCAAGTTTTAATGACTTACCAAAATCAGAAACACAAAACGCACAAAACCGTTCACACATTTTTGGGTTGAGCCAACTCGATTAAATCGTTAGATAAAGTGAGTTCATTTATTTACCAATAACGAATTTCAACTCTTTACTAGTTTTGAGAACCACTAAAATTTCTACAAGTACGACAAAGATTTCATCCCTAAACCATGATTCAGCATTACCAATCAAAATATGTTGTGCATGGTTGATGACAACAAATTCTTTCTTTGTAGCATTTCTTTTAACAAGTAATAATATTTAAGTGCATGGGGCACATGATAAGACTTAATATCATTCCTTAATTAAGTGATATTCTCCCGAATTAATCAAAAAGATTCCACAATTTATTTTTTCAAGTGAGAATATCACTTAATTTAGGAAATAAATAGAGTTTTATCATGTGCCTATGGACACACGTTAGAAAACCCGATATTTATATTATATATGACTCGTTCTAAAACTTTCAACTCAAAATATTCAATTTTGTATGACTTGGTTTCTTCCTCTTTTTTCCATGATTGTAAATAAAATGAAAAACTAAACCAAATTGCCACTAATAGAAAATGACCAAAATACCCCTGAATCCTATACTCCCCCTCATTCTCTCTCCTAATTCTCCATCCTCGTTTCTCATTACCACACCAAAATCAACTACAACAACAACAACAACAGTGCACACCCCCAAAAACACACTCCCACACCCAAAAAAATTACAAAAAAAACGCCACCCTAATCGCCACCCTTCCTCTTCCAATCACCACCTTCTTCTTCACGCTTCACTCCTCTTTTCTCCCACCACCACCACCGCCACCACCGTTCATATATTTCCCCCTAATTTGCTAGGGTTTTCGATTTCGCTAGGGTTTTTAATTCAATTTGATAATCCTATTGATTTTAATCATCCTTATTATTATTATAATAATTATAATTATAATTATAATTATACTGCACTGGATTATCACGCCTTTTTCCGACCAATCTCGATGCGTCGCTCTTGCACCGGCTTCGTTGATTAGTTAATCAAATTATCGTTGCAATTGTCCGGCGGCGGTGGCGGCGGTATAAGAAAGTGAAGACGAAGACGAAGAATCGTACAGAGGAAGATTCATCATCAAAAGATTCGATTTTTTTCAATTATTGTTTTTGTTTCCGGGATATTTTGATGGCATTGGGGGATTTGGTGGCGACGAGGTTTTCGCATTCCACGGTTATCGTTTCGAATCACTTGGATGATTACTTGAGCAGCAGCAGGAGTAGTAACGATGACGCTTTAAGCGCCGAGTTCCGAAACCGGGTTTCGGTTTCGGCCGTGGTAGCGGAGGAACCTACCACCAGTAATAGCAATAGCAATAGCAGCTCCAGTGCCAACAATAGTAACATCGTCACCACCATTGTTACTACTACCACGGCGGCGACGAGTAACGGTTACGGAAATGCGGCCACTAGTATGGTTTATTTGCCACAGACTATTGTGTTGTGTGAGCTTCGGCATGAAGCTTTCGAGGTTTCGGTTCCTACTGGTCCTGCTGAGAATGGATTGGTTTCGAAATGGCGGCCTAGGGAGCGAGTAAGATCGATTTACTTGTTGTTTGTTTCGAGTTTTGTTGGTTTGGTGTTTATGAATTGTGGTTTGTGTGTGTGTTGTTTTGGTAATGCATATGTTAATTGTTGTGAATTATATTGTGTTGATTGTATTCTTGAAATTGGAGCTGTTGTGATTGAGTGGACCGTTGCTAGGAGGAGGTTGTGATATGTGTATAGATGAATTTTGGTGATGAAATATGCGGAAATGTGTGTGTATAGGAGTACATAGCATAGGAGGAGTTGAAAAGATTAAAGCTTTTTATGTCGGCGTATACTATAGTTGGAGGAAGAACAAATAATTGGGGGTTTTTTTCGATTTGGGATTGCCGATTAGTATGCTTTACGATGTAAGAAAGGTGATAGCTTTCTATTGTGGCTACTAGAAGATGTGTTCTTTAGCACTTGCAGTTATATGTGTTGATTGAATTCTTGAATTTGGAGCTGTTGTGATTGGGTAGCCATATCTAGGAGGAGGTTATAATATGGTGATGGAATATGCAGAAATATGTGTGTATAGTACATAGCATAGAAGAATTTGAAAAGATCAAAACTTTTATGCTACTTGTCGGTGTATATTATCGTTAGAGGAAGAACAATTAGTTGGGTTCTTTTCTTAGATTCGGGATTACCGTTTAGTATGCTTTACGTTGTAAGAAAGGTGATAGTTTTCTATTGTTGGCTTATATAGCACTTGCAGTTCTAGCAAGATGATTTTCTTTTAGTTGGGTTTTTAGATTCGGGATTACCGTTTAGTATGCTTTACGCTGGAAGAAAGGTGATAGCTTTCTATTGTGGCTATAGCACTTGCAATTATAGTAAGATGATTTTTTTATTTTAATTGGGGTATTTTTAGATTCGGGATTACCGTTCGTATGCTTTACGCTGTAGGAAAGGTGAAAGGTGAAAGCTTTCTATTGGTAGGATGTGTTCTTTAGCTCTTACAGTTATAACAAGATGAAATTTTGATCTCTGGAGTGTTGCCGTAGTCTTGTCTTGAAGCCATTTGTTTCTTGAAGTTGAATTGTGTACATCTGCTTGAGATTCTATTGATCTGGACAGTGTGGTGTTGCCATGTTGGTCAGTTGGTATCTTGTTTCATCATGGTTGTATTCTCTTAGCATAGCTTTAAGTTGCCTTTAACACATATGTTCAACTTCACCGGAAACAGCCTCTTTATGTTTTCTATATAGGGTAAGGTTGGGCACAAATTACCCCCCTGCCTACATCTTCGATTGTTTTGTTGTTTGACTTTGTTATTATTGCATCTCGTTATGGTGTACTCGTCTTTAATTAATGATTTTTTTCTGCAGATGAAGACGGGAATGGTGGCTCTTGTGTTATGTTTAAATATTAGCTGTGACCCACCTGATGTCATTAAGATATCTCCTTGCGCTAGGTTGGAAAGTTGGATAGGTATGTACATTAATTCATCCTCTAGATCAGACATATTAAGATTTCCTTTGGTATTGAAATAATAACCCCCTAGATGTTCCTGATGATTGGTCATTTTCCTAGAGAAACAGATTCTATGTTACTTTCTTCTAGTTGTAGGGAAGAATGTATCCATTCTTGAGCTGTCCTCAGGGAAAGCTCTCTCTTGTTGTGCCTAAACTGCGCAACTGGCTAAGGCTACATGCATCTGGGTCTTTGGACCTCCATAAGCCCTTCTATTGCAGTTTTCACATGTGATTATAATATGGTTTTTTTTTTTTTTTTTGCCCTAAATTCTTTTAGTGCTAGTATACAGTTTTGGGCTGGGAATAGCATCTGAATTTCTTGTGTGTGTGCTGGAGGGCCAGAATATGGGATTTTGTTTTCTTGCCTGTCGGTACAAATGAATGGACCCTTAGATTTAAGCATACTTGTTCTTTTGCTATCTCTTTTCAAAATCTTATCCTTCTTAAACTGATAACTTTAGCATACCGCTGTGGGTGAAAGCAACCTTTTAGGCCACTATCACACAGAAAACCAATCATCCTTGTTAGGTAAAGTAACTGCTATGTTTGACCGGTGTTTGGTGTCGAATACTAAATTGAGGAAAAATTGCTCACAAACTGGGAAGAACTATATAAGGAGGATCTTTTTCTTTTTTTTTTTTTTTGGTTAAGAGAGTATATAGAAGAGATACCAATTTTTTTTTGATAAGTAAGATAGGATATCATTTTATTCAAAAGGACACCAAGGGGGTGACTCCCATATACAAGACACCTAGAGGGGTGATGGCCATATACAAAAGAGAGCTAATCAAGTTCTAGGACTAACATGGAAGAGATACCAACTTTCAACTTTCTATTGATCTCATATTTACCATTTTAGCGGACCCTAAATCATTATGGGACTAAGGCTTTGGGTGATGCCTTTTCCTCCATATACAAAAGGAGGGCAGAAGCAAAAACAAATTTTACCTTTAGACTTCAACAACAATTACTTGAAAGTCTCCCACCAAGGGTTAGGTGAAGGAGTCATATCTACGCGGCCGTGCCCCTTAGTTAGAAACAAGCTTTTGAGAGCCTTGCACCTCCAAATCGCAGTGGCTAGATCAACAGAAGTGGGCTTTTGGAGAATATGACATAAGTTCTTGACATAGAATAGCTGTCGTTTCCTTGGAGAAGAACTTTGACAGAAGAAAGTAGCTCCAAACGTGTCAAAATAAATGGTTTCCTCCTAACCTTTAGGACTCATAGATACGAACATCCATCTCTTTTTGCAACACACTGCTAAGGGACTTCATAACTGAAACAAACAATACAGTAGAAAGCATTTTCCAGATAAAACACTCAGATCATAAAATGACTAGCACCAAAAACTGGTCAGTGTAAATACAAGCTAGAATCCTGTTGCGCATTGGAAAACCCATTTTAAGTAGAGTTGACCTCAGAAAGACTATCCAAAGCCTGTCTAATATCATGTTTGCCAAGAATACCAGGTTCTGTAGCTCTTCACCTATCAAAAAATGTACCTGATTCGTTAGCTCTTCTTTACACGCTAATATCCATTGGCTATTAAGACTGCATGTCTTTATCCATTATTTGTTGGCAAGGAACAAGAGCATGCTGAGAGGGACCCTCCAACGATCTCATCACCAAATGTAGCATAGATGAGACACATGAGAGAACCTTGGTGGGAGTTTTGTAGATGCTACAAAGTACCTTGGACAGTATCCTCTCGATGAGGCTGGAAGTATTTTTTTTTCCCTCCTGCTCTATGTAATGCAACCTTGTTAGGAGGTGGTAATGGAAACTCTGGAAGAAAAGTGAAGTAAATCTCATGTCAACCCATATCCTGCACTCCCATTGGGACATACATCCACTTGGATTACTGGTAAATGATGTTCAGTCCTTCACTTTTTGGACTAAGGGAACCGCATTTGTCTAATGAAATGGCTAGTGGGGACAGGATTCAGTTTTGTGATGTTGTGTGATACATGGAATGGTATGCCGGCTTCTCTTCTTTGCGTCCGTGCATTTTTTTTCTGCCTGCTCTCCATAAAAATGCCTACATTCTATTGCTCTATTATCGTGTGAGAACTGGTAGAGCTGATTGAGCAGCAGTTGTGGCAGAAACTGAGTTTGTACTTAACTTCGTATGGAGAAGGGAGAACGCTTTCTGTAACTCTTTACACCTAGTACCTTTCCTTTAAGTTGGAAATAGTGTTATACTTTTACAGTAGTACTCGCGTTTCTGAATATTATCTTAAAAATGTCAGCTTCTTATAAATTGGATGTCTGCTTCTGTGGTTTTACACATTCTTATTCTCCCTGATTTCCACAATGCGACTATTTCTATGCGCTATTTTTTCGTATTGGAAGAGCTGATTGAGCAGTGAGTATGGCTGTTGAATGAGTTTCTCTTTAACTTTGTATATGTATGGGAGAACTATTGTTGCAATTCCTTGGCTCCTGTGACTCTTTGAGATTGGTGATTAGTAGTATATAGATATCTGAAGTTACTCTGAAAATATGGTGCGGATGGTCTTGGAGCAACTGGGGATTTGAACGGCCTTATGTTCGAACTTTTAGAGTTCACTATTTCGTTGTTACTTCATTAGCTTGGTGTGGAGGTTCATATTCTTAATTTCTAATTTTACAAGTATATGAAAAAGAAACATTTGACCATCAAACTAAGGAAGCGGGAGTGCCGGGTGGCTATGTTATCCTTGGTGGGCTAGGGTAGTATCCCCTCTCCTTGTACGCATAATAAATCCCATTCTACTCTCGTATTTGAGGCCGACGTCGCCAATTAGGGGTTTCTTCTGGGAGGGACATCGACAATGGCGGAGCTAGGATTTGGAGGTTGGGGGGCAAGATTGTCTTCTTAAAGGTTGCGGGGGCGAAATTGACAATTCAATCTACATAATAATAACAAAATGTTAAAAATACATGCAAAAATGACATACTTAAGGCTTGAACCTGGGTCCCCTTGCTATTAGCTTACCAAACAACCACTTTGACACTACAAAAATATTTATCATGGGCTTGAGGGGGCGGCTGCCAGCCCGCGCCCCCTAGCTCCGCCATTAGACATCGATGACTCATCTTTGTGTGAGGAGCTCTTGGAAGGAAAGGTTGGTTTGCCCCGAGATAATCTGTCTTCTGCATATAGATGCACAATATGTATACGGATGGGCTTCCACACTCTTTTGAGAAAGGTTTCGGCTCCAACTTTGACAGTGATTTCTCACTGTTTGAGGATCTAGTGGGTGGATGTCTCATGGTGAAGGATATTAAGTTCTCTTGTGGGAAGAGGGAGGAAGTGGACTTGACATGGATGTTGAATCTGAGGCTTCACCTCAGATTTCGGAAGCTGGGAGTGCCTTTTCTTGACCTTTAGAGGAGGAATTTGCTTTCAATGATTTGGTTGCTGCAAATGTTATTCCGGCGGGTGAATTGGTGGGCACAAAATTCATATTGGAGCTCGTGGATCCTTCAAGCTGTGGGAAAGCCATCTTAATTACCTAGCTTACCTACGCAGACTAATATATTCCAGGAAAAAGAAAAAGAATTCTGAAGTTGAAAATCTGAAATCGACCATCAACTATGACGTGTTTTGGAGAAGGGCTTTTAGCTAGCGGATACTGAACTCGTTGTGTTTTGCACATGGACTGCTTGTCTTCCTTGCTTCTACTATTTTTATTATCTTTAGACTATAGTTGTATAAATATACAAAAAAAAAGTCTAAAAGTATTAGGTTATTCACATTTTGTTTGTCATCCTTTGGTGTTCTGTGTTCTGTGTATCATACCTTTGCATGTATATCTAAGTGTGTACTCTATTTCTGTATTTTTATTTGGCATTTCCTCCTTTTTATTCTATGAGAAGTGGGAGTGGTACAGATGTCTGTTTTGGGCAGTAAGCTCGTTCCTGAAGGACTTCCTGTTCTTGAGTCAGCGAGTATATCCTGTTTAGTCTTCTTTTACTTGTATTCATGTTCTCCTGTGCTCCCTGGTCCCAGATCCCTTTGCAATGGCACCTCAAAAGGCACTGGAGGCTATTGGCAAGGCCTTGAGCGCACAATATGAGAGATGGCAGCCTAAGGTGATGACTTTGTTTCTTTTCTGCAATTCATGAAGATTCTTTCTTTCCATATTTCTCCCTTTCCCCTCAAAAAATTGCTCTTACATACTTCCACAATCTCAGGCTCGGTATAAGCACACCCTTGACCCGACTGTAGAAGAAGTAAAGAAGCTTTGCAATGGTTCACGGAGATTTGCAAAGACAGAAAGAGTATTGTTTCACTACAATGGTCATGGCGTGCCAAAGCCTACAACAAATGGTGAAATATGGCTCTTCAATAGGGTAAATAGTCTATCAGATGACTTGCTTCCCTTCATACTCTTTCTCTAGCTGTCACTTATTTGCTTCAGAACAAGTTTGTGTATATGCAGAGTTATACACAATATATTCCCTTGCCAATCACCGAGTTGGATTCTTGGTTAAAATCACCCTCAATATATGTTTTTGACTGTTCGGCTGCTGGAAATATAGTCAACGCATTCATAGAGGTATATTTCTTTCTCTTGTTGCTTCATGAACATTTTTTTCTTGCTTGAAAGTTGAAAAGCTGAAGTTGAAGTCATAGTTCTTATCAATTAGCATTGATGTACTATTATATGTATGGTTAAATTGGTTCTTTTGTTTTCTACAGCTTATTGATGCTTCGGCTTCCTCTGGGACTGTGAAGGATTGCATTATACTTGCAGCTTGTGAGGCTCACGAGACTCTTCCTCAAAGTGCTGAGTTTCCTGCTGATGTTTTCACTTCTTGTCTCACAACACCTATCCAAATGGCCTTGAGATGGTATGAGTTCTTAAAACTTGTCTTAGATTTTAGGATTTAGGTTTATTCAGCCTTTTGTCTGCTATACATGACTGGTGTATGTGATCTCTGTGCCACTATTCAGTTGATGCGGTATATGTGTAACTTTGTATCACTATGGGGACTTTTTTTTAATTGGATAATTGGCCAAATATTCCCAATTATTAAAGGTATGTGTAATATAGTACCAAGGATTGTGTAGAGAAGGGTAGCAACTATTGAAATTTGAGAATGTACAATGCTACCGTAGTTAATGCGGGAATTTGTTCAGCATGTCAGCTACTGGAGCTGCATTTGATGTGTTATACTTTATTTCACTGAAATCAACTGATTTGAATGTATCGCGGAAATATGCAGACAAGTAATGTGGTTCTTTCTTTGTTTTTTATTGGTATAGATACTCAATCCGACTTCAATGACTTTTGGAGTTTGTACATCACATTCAAAAATATTATTATTTGATAAAAAGATGTTTTGTATCATAGAGACTAAGATGTGGCGAGGACATACCAAATTATGTCTCCGGTGAATTTGATCAATTTCTCTTTAGAATTTAAGTAGTTGTTTCTTTTAAGTTATGTCGGCAAATAAGTGCGAAACCTGCCAGAAGTAAGGTTTGGGATCGTGGCAACTTTCTTGTGCTCTTACGATGTGCATATGTGAACTTATTGATCATTTGGGAAATTTTCACTTTTTGTTTGATGTTGCGATAGTTAGTCAACATCAAGTCATTTGGAGTTGGGTTTGACTTTATTTCACATTTTAGTTGTAGTATAGTATGATATACTCAATAAATCTCATTGGTCTACCAGATCAGGGTGGTTTGGGCGTAGCCGTGTGGGTGGAAAGTGCTTGGGAGGTTTGGGTTTGTAGGTGACTTGTGATCCTGGGTGATAAATACCGGGGATAAAGCTTTGTATATAAGTGAAATATTTATTCTGAATTAAGAGGTGTGGCTCACTATGAAGGTACTCCGCGAAATATGTGATTTGTGTTTTTTTTGGTATTTTATTGAAGTGTGAGAGAGGCCCAGATGTTAATAGAGAAAGCGAATATCAAGGCAAGTATGTTCCTAAATATAAATATCAAGAGTGTATCTCTTTGTCTATTGGATACTTAAACCCGTGTTCCTGAATCTTTAGTAGACCTTAGGTTCTAACCATGTCCGCTAATATGCCATGAGCGCTTTGATCCGCCTCCTTGCTCCCTAGAGTAGCTTCATCGGCTGGGTCACCAATTTGCGGATTCCATATTCTCTTACAATCCCAAAGTATCATCAATAAATGTATGAGAAGTTTAGATGATGTCGTCACCACCTTCACCCCCCTTGCTAGATTTGTGGTCACTAATCCTCAAGTGGTTGTGAGTTCGTACTGACTTTTCACTAGTTATATATTGTTGATCCCATGTAATCCTTTTTTTTTCCTTGTCTCAAAATTTACCTCGAATATCGTTATGCTTATATTTTCCTACCTCTTGAAGCATTTCTTTTAACCTGGTTTGTTTATCAGGTTTTGCAAGCGGTCACTACTCAGAGAATCTTTTGATTACTCACTCATTGATCGAATTCCTGGACGTCCGAACGATAGGAAAACTCTTCTAGGT
>JBBYHQ010000012.1:377560-391535 GCA_038382645.1 Spergularia azorica | reverse complement strand
GGCGCTGGTGCATGTTTGAAACGCTTCACAGATCCATCTTTCTTCAAGACGGAATCTGCATCTGCTACTGGTAGAAAGTCAGAAAGTCAGAGGGAAAAGAAAACTCGAAGAGTAAAGGTATAGCAGTTTACAAAGCCAAGTATTCTGTTAAGAGTCTCCAATGTCAATTTGAATGGGTGTTCTGATTATGGAAGTTTTCACAATAGCGGTGACATGATGTTATACATTTATCGTTTCGGGAACAAAGGTGTTGCTGTCCTGAAATATTTCTTCTGCCTGTTGGCATGCTTTCATTTGATGAAAGTTCTGGCTCATTTGGATGGAGGGAGGGAGGTAGAAAACGTCTTGTTAAGGACATAGTTTTAGTTTCCAGCATTCATGAGGGTGGCACTATCTAGCAGTAAATAAATATCTTTATTTGGCTAAGAGGTCCTCCCTTTTGTTGTTGGTTTCCTGGATGCCAGTGGGATTTGGTTAATAAAATTTGCAAATAGGTGACTATTTACTGTGCGGTAGACATCTCAGTAAATTTCTTGACAGAGGGATTCCTTTGGCATTTCTGGTGTGTGATAAATATGTCTGAAATGTCATGGCAAGATTGATTTCTCACCTTTTTTTTTTCTAAAATAAAACGGAAGCTTCATTTATAGAATCGCCGCACGGCACTTATATCGAAACTCACATGTATCATCTAAAAATCTAACTGACACAATCCAGATTCTGGAGCGTGCCTTTCTTTGTACCGTTGTTTGCAAGTCTTCAGTTCTTATCTTTTGGTGACATTAAATATTGACGTATTCAACTGACATCTTGCTTAGATATGTTAACTCTCTCCCCTTTTTGTTTTGTAATCTTTTGCATAGAGTGCCTTTATTATCCACTGAATTTTGTGAACTGGCCTTATCGCTTCATGAGGACTACTTTCTGCACGTTCGTTGGTTATTCAACTGATTGTTGCTGGGACTACTTTCTGCATGTTCGTTGAATCTTCAACTGATTGTTGCTGGTTGCATATTGGTTATGGAGCCACTTTAATGTTAATTCACTTATGATATCCTTTTGGATTCTTTGTTGTGCCTCCATAATAGTGTCTTGACTGAACAACTGTTAAGTAATTGCATCGAATTTAGTTTTGGACTGCTTTTCAAATGTTTAAGATTTTTCTATTAGGCACTTATTTGAAATTCAGGCGGTTCTGACACATGTTGATTATGATATAGTTTCATTATGTTCTCCATCTGCTTGGAAATCTTACTTAAGTTGTTCTTTTGGTAAATGTTTCCAGAAAAGAGGGCCACGCTGGAGAAATGGAGAAACTCCAGAATCCTTCCCATCATCGCATGCTAAGTATGAGCCCTCCATTTACTATGATGTTCCATTATTCTATTTTTCTGTAGATATTTAACTGATTATCGTTGACTTTGACCAACTGGTAGTGCAGACTGCATCAGTTATTTCTGGGGGAGCGTATTGAGAGCGGTGGTAATGATCCTGATCGTCGTGTGAAACTGAAGAAGCGGCAGTTCACAGGATCGTTGTTTGATCAGGAAAATACGACAAGTTACATGGAGAAATTTTTGGATACTTGTCCACCTGAGCAAAGGATTGTTCATGAAATCATTGATCCATTGTCCCTGACGTGGACATCTCATAATGATTCTGAATCAGGCCTTGAAATAGTTGAGATTGGTACAGCTAGTCCCCATAAAGAATCAATTAAGTATGACAGAAGATTCTGTTCATCACCTGACACCTCTGAGATCTTGGTGAAACCATCAGTAGATGAATCTAGTGATGGAAAGTCGAATGTTTGCATTGACAGTGAAGCTGTCGAAGAGCTTGGACTCACCTGTAATAGTAATGATGGTAACATATCAACTATGTCTGAGGTGGTATATGGTAAAAAAGTTGCTGATAGAGAAAGCAAATCAGAAGCTAGCATTGATGATTTGTGCAATTCTGATGATGTCGCTAGTGAGACTGACAACTACGTGGATGCCCTTGCTACTATCGTGTCTGAAGCTGAGACAGATTCTGATTTTAAGAAATATCCACGCTATTTGAACCTGAAACCAGTTGTGGTAGATTCTGATGGAAGCTTAGGACGGCAGAGGCTTCAGGCGGGGTTCTTGGATTCTCAATCAGTTGGCAACTCAGCTACTTCAGAAGATGGTAACAATTTCTTCGTAGAGAGGGGGAATTCGTCTTGTGCCAAAAGTGTGAATGCTGTTTCTGACACTACTGTAGAACCTGATGTAGTGATCGCGGTTGATCCCTCTGCTGCAGCCTCTAACTCAGATATTGAGAACATCCGTTCTGACCATCACTTTTCATCTGAAGAGATAGCTGGAAGTGAAGCTGGAAAGCATGCAATGGCTCATCTTGTAGATATAAAAGCTAATGGTAATATCAAAGGTAGTCAAGAGTTTGAGGAAAGTTCTAGTACTTCCTCTCTTACAGATTCAAATATCAAGGTTCTCGGTGTAGGTGCAGATGCTCGTCTGATAGAAAATTCCTTGCTCATTGACGAGGTATACTCTAACTCTTCTCAGTGTGATATTGCCTCTAGGGAAAGGGATCAAACAGATCCTGTCATAGCTACTTGTTCATCGAATGGAACAGTTCCCAATTTCCTTTTGAAGGCTGATAGTGGTGAAGACTCAACCCAAGATCAAGCAGGGCATATTAATGGTGTCTTATCTGATACTTTACCTGACGCACATAATTCTTCTGACTTACATCAAATAGAAAATCAAAAAGCCCATTCAATTTGTTCATCAGTTGAAGAATATAGTCAGGGTATTCGTCATGCTGATGTAGATGCTTATTCAGACAGTACAGTGTCCTTTGAACCATTACCTATTTCTGTTGAATCTACTGAAGGAAACACAAATAATTCAGATTCTGCCTTAGATTCAAAATGGAGGTTTAACATACAAGAGCAGCACTCCGAAATAGTGGGATGTGTTGCCACTGAACTTGAACAGAGATCACCTTATATCCCTACATTTGGTCAAGCTTTGCAGCCATCTTCAAGTGGCAGTGAGATGTTAGATCTTACAGCTGAGTCATCTTCCTTTGGTGTTGAGGCTTCAGAAATTGTTGAAGGTGATTTCGTTGGAGCTGATATAACTGACAGTGGTTCTGGTTCTGTACCTGTTTGTGAGATATTCCCTAGTTATGCTCATGGAAAAGTAAATGACGATTCGTTCAAGATAGTGAAGCCATTGTTTCCAGCAGACCTTCTGGAAACTGAAGACAAGCACCAAACGCTTCAGTCAGACATGAACGATGCAGCTCTATCCGTGCACTGTCAAGCTGAAACCAAAGAAGCTAATCCTGGAAATGATTCCACTATTCAAAAAGATTTTGGTTCTATGGGTAAGGTTGACAGAAATGCTGCAGTCAGTATGTTGGAAAGAGAAGTTGCCTTCCAGGATTTCACAACCATTTGTCCTGTTCAAACAAATGCAGTTCAGATGATTTCCCCTCTTAATGACCCTGACACAAACGCTGTAGATGTGGAGGCCGAAGGTGACTGTGCTCTCAGTGACCAAATTGAGGATGGAAACAATATCTTGTCTGATATTCTTTCCGACATACCTCATAAACACATGAATGAGCCTGATTCTGTGATACTAGCTGACAATAATGGTAATCTGAAATTTGATGTGGAAAAGGTGAATCCTGTAGAGACCATCGCTGACAGTTCCATACTAGCCAATCGTGAAGATGATTATAAGCCGATTGCCGTTCCAATGTCATCATCTACCGTGCATCCAGAGAAGCTGCAAGATCCAGTTCTTGCAGTTGCCAAAGAATGCCACCAGAATGGACATGAACCAAGAGAAGGCCACATGGTAAAACTTACTGAGAATAAGCTCATGGATCTTGTTTTGGGCGCCCTTCTTGAATCAAATCACAATGTGTGTGATTCTTCAACTCATGTGTCTTCTACCATATCACTCGATAGTCTGCTACCCCAAGATAATGAAGACAGTGGAAAGCACATTTTAGGTAACCCATTAGCTTCTGGAAACAGCAGTCAAGATGTAGAGTCGGCCTCTTCTGAACAGATTCATTGGCTAGAAGTGAAACAAGATTATGTGGATTCACATAAGCATGATCTCTTGAAACCCATGTCCTCGCCAGAAAAAGTTATGGATATTGCATCCACAGTGACATCTGTACATGAGTCTTCTCCCGCACCAGATATCCATGATAAGGAGCCTTATACTCCACGAAATGTGGTAAGGGGTGAATATGTAGATACTGCTGCTGCTTATAATCAAAGTGAACCAATTGTGTCTAATGCTCCGCAATTACCAGCTGAGCAAACACTTGAAGTCACAACAGAGCCCAGTGTGAGTCCCATGTCTACTAGTGCTGACCATGCATGTGGTCCGGAGTTGGTCTATCCACCAAATTTTCCCGTTCTTGGCGAACCTTCATCCAAACATCAAACAGACCTAGAAGCACCACCTCTCCCTCCTTTGCCTCCTATGCAATGGAGACTGGGCAGGTTCCAAAACTCATCCTCAGCTCCAGAGAGGCAACAGAGAGCTGGCCAAGTCCAAGTGCAGCCAATGTACCCGCCAGGGGTGCACCATACACTTGGTCCAGTCCAAACAGTGAGTCTACCAACAGTGAACCATGGACTTACTCCTGCTCAACCAGTAGCCCTAACAGCAGTTCACTATCCACTTGCTCCAGCCCAGCCAATGAATCTGCCAGCAATGCACTATGCACTTGCACCTGTTCTGCCAATGACCTTACCAACACTTGAACATCAAACTGTGGCTACGGCCCAGACATCTATGAATGAGGGTCAGCCAGGCTCTTTAGATAAATTTGTGGTATTGCAAGGAGGCACAGGAATACCAATGATGGCTGGCGCTTCTGAAGGTTTAGCCCGGGGTGACATCAGTGCAGTTGGAAGACAGGAACATCTAATAATTCCCGTCCCTTCTAGTGGACACACGCCATTGCAAGGAGGTTTCAGTCTGCCAATGATAGCTCCAGTCTCTGAAGGTTCTTCGTCGGACAATCTGTTATTATTTGATCCTTCAACATCTGCAGGGTCACAAGGTGAAACTTATATTTCCGAAAACTTCCTTCAGCCTAATGTGGGCTTTCCTGAATCAGACTCATCTAGTGTGGGCGCTGTTTCTGAGCATAATCCAGCTTTTGTGGAGGCAATAGAAAATGCTGACAATGATGCTCAGGGTGAGCTGTTTGTTCCAAAGGGGATAGAGCAGGAATCATCGAGCTCTTCTGTTCAGTCCCTGCCCTCTTCGACGGGACACCAACAATCTTCAGGTTTTGTGGCTTCTGAAGCAGACAGAACGTGGTTGAGCACATACGATGGAACTCCGACTCATGCAGGTGGTAGTTCAAATGGTTTGCTCCAGAAGAAGCTTCCTAGACCTAGAAACCCTCTCATTGATGAGGTTGTTGCGATTGACAAAAGCAAGGTTTGCACTTTAGACTCTTGTCATGCCTATACTTTTTGGTTTTTACTTGATAGTTCCGTACAGCAAGGCTAATGCATATTTGTGATAATAATATGCAGTTTAGAAAAGTGGAAAGGGTCAAGCCATCATTTGATACAAAAGCAGAGGAAGGGGAGTCTCTCCGTGAACAAATGCAGTTAAGAAAGGTAGAAAAGGTTAAGCCAGTAGAGGAAACAAAAGCCGCAGAGGGGGGTTATATTCTTGAA
Organism: Spergularia azorica; assembly: GCA_038382645.1. NCBI lineage: Eukaryota > Viridiplantae > Streptophyta > Magnoliopsida > Caryophyllales > Caryophyllaceae > Spergularia > Spergularia azorica. The sequence continues at coordinate 385,816 of JBBYHQ010000012.1, read as the reverse complement.
CACTTGCGACTCAGAAAGGTAGTAGAATGGGCTAAACAGGCCCCTGAACCAAAATCTGAAGATAGGGAGTTCTTATCAGAGCAGCTGCAGTTAAGGAAGGTGGGTGAAAGAATGAAACCAGATGTTGAATTGAAATCTGAAGAAACAGACTCTCCACGAGTGCAGTTGAGAAAGGTAAACGAAAGGGTCAAACAAGATATTGAAGCTAGAACTGAAGAAACAGAGTCTCCGCGGGTGCAGTTGAGAAAGGTAGGCGAAAAGACCCAACCTGTGGTTGAACTGAACATAGAAGACAGAGACTCATTACTTGACCAGATAAGAAATAAGGTTTGTCCCTTTACATTACTACTGTAAGTTTAATGTTAAAGTTTATTTAAGATGGAACTTATATTTGATCGGTGAATTTTTTTTCTTCTCCCAGTCTTTTAGTTTGAAGCCTGCTGTTGCTGCTAGACCAAACATCCAAGGTCCAAGAACTAATTTAAAAGTTGCTGCCATTTTGGAAAAAGCTAGCAATATCCGCCAGGTTTGTCTACAACTCTTGTAATGTCCACCAACCCCCCTCATCGCCTGGATGCAGGCAACTGGATTTGAATTACGAAGTCTGTTTCCTTTCGTTGTTCCACCATGTCCCCTGTGCTTGCAGACTTACACTTCATTGTGAATATTTGAAACAGGCTATGGCGGGAAGTGATGAAGATGATGATGCAGATACATGGAGTGATTGTTGATCAAAATAAAGTGTCATTCGCCATTGTCAATATGTTAGATGAAAAGATATCCGCCTCTGAGTAAATATGTGTAAGGGCGGTTGTAATATTGTGCCCTGATTCCATATCAATATATATGTATAGTTCTTTTAATCTTTTGATTCGCCTTCTCCTTCCATCGCACAGGAACATCATAGTACACATAGAAGAGCAGCCTGAGTTTGAGCGTGTAAGCGCGTCTCTTGGTCTGTTGTCAGCACAAATGGATGTTCACAACTTTCTATGTATCATTCTTTCCAATTTTGTTAGGAACAATGAGTAAAGTCGTAAATTTGTAGCGCATGCTTGTCTAATATAATGCTCTGTTACGGAGTTTGATTTTCTGTTGATGTTCGTTCTTCTGCCTTTCAACATTGTTCTTCGTGTTCTTCAGTCTGAGAAGATTCAATTCCTGTATGCGGCATGCATGCAAATTCTCATTTTTTAGTATTTGGTTCGATTGTGCGCCATAACTAAGTACACTTTCATCACAATGATTCCTGTATGCGGAAGTGAGTAGGAAGATGTATTTATTGAAACCTTGCTCGATCGACTTACTTAACATTTCGATAAGAAATCGATCCATGCCCAAGAGTCCAAGACATATGTTATATTCCGTGTGTAGGAATGTAAAATGGTATAGTCGGGGTGTCGTCAACATACTCAACAATCCAATGAAACGGATCAGTGTAAATAGAATCTTGGAAGGAATTGAAGTGCATGCTTCTTTTCGAGAAATGATACACATACATTTGATGTATGAAGATCCTAGTATTTACATAGATGTGAATATCATCTTACTTTTTTTCCTTAATAATTTTGAAATCATATTATATGTAACTCGATATTTTACGCATCATGATCCACCTACCAATCGAAAGCTTGTAGATCCATAGGATAGTAATACGAAGAACTGAAGAAGTGACGACAAAATATAAATAGTGGAATGGATGACAAATCACAAAAACCAAGAGAAATGGTAAATCTGTTATTTGTAAGGACAATCGAATATAACTTCTACGTACTACGAAATGAAAGCGACTTAAAAAAGGCCAATAATCATAATTTTATTACTCATTGAGAAAAAGATTCATCATAATGTAAAATAAAATCCAATTTAAAATAAAAATCAATGTAAGAACACACCTAAACATGAACGATATATTGAAATGATTAACCCTTACAAACTTCACAAACATCTCAATTCCCACATAGACGTGACGATTCAGATCGAAGCCAAGAATGTAATAAAAAGAAAACAAAGTAGTATATTGGAAGAGAACAATCAAGATAAATTTGAGGTCAACAATTAACAAATTAAATTACTTATACTCCAATCGTCCCACGAATTATTATTCTTTAGTTTGAAATTCTATCAAATATTCAAACAAAATGTGACCAATAGTATAATAGAACGAAAAGTGTATCAACTACATCGATCTAGAAATTAGACTAGTAGATATTTTGTAATTAACCTATTGATGATTTTATGTCTTAGAACTATTTTAATTTGTAACACACTCTTATATGTTGATTGATACGGAGTATGATTTACTCTACTAGAATCCACCCTATTTCCAATCTCCCAAATTGCACAATCATTTAAAAAAAAATAAATTGCATAAATAATAGCAAAGGAAGAACTCAAATTTGAGTTCTTCTAATGCCACCTCATAATTTTACAAACCCAATGCATAAGAACTCCCATCTACAATGGAAAAACTAACTTTATTGGTTCTTAATTAATATTTTTTAAATATTTATACTCTTTCTCTCACCTAGTTTTCCGCAAGAACTGAGTTCTTAAATAAGAACTCGGTTCTTATTTTAGACCTCCCACAATGGAAGAACTTACATTTTGTAGTTTTTATTTAAGAACTCGAGGTGGATGAACCACCATTGCACATGCCCGGGATAATGGATTGAACAAACAAGAATAATGAGGGTTGAGGAAATTTTCATATAACATGCATGAAGGATACAACAACAAAAGTACAAGAAAAATTCCAAAGAAAAAAGACACAACAAATTAAACAACAACAGTAGGGTTTCTTTTCCCCTTATTCATTAACTCCATACTCAAACTTGACAAGCATGTTTCCCCTCCCATGCTCATGCACACTTACTCGCTATCGTCTTGAGGAGGCATCTTATTTAGATCCGGCAATGACTTTCTCTTTCTCTTGTTTTCCGGTGCCTCAACCTTGTTGGGGGTTGGGGTTGGGGTTGGGGTTGATGGCAGTAATGGTTCTGGTGGTGCTGGTGTTGGGCGTGTAGCCGGGGGGTAATTGAGATTTAAATTGTTTGATTCATCGTTTGGAATGTGCTCTTGGTTGGTGTGAACCCACAATGCTTTCAGTGAACGGAAAGATGTAGTGCAATGTGGGCATGGGTGGGGCAAGGGCCCCACATTGGTTGTAGAGCTGGCAGAGCTTGAGTCTTCACCTGCAGATGAAGGTGGTGGTGTGGTGGTTCGAAGGACGAGACGGATAGGCTGGCGTGAAGGTGAAGGCGAATCAGCGGCGGCGTGGCTGGAAGATGGCATGGGGGCCTTTCCCTTACCTTTGTCAGCCATGAGGATGAATAGGAAAGATAGAGAAATGAGAAAATGAAGGGAGATTGAATAAAAGGTGTATTTCTCTCTAGTAAAATACATTAGTTTATATATTTTGAAAACTCCAAGAAAATGATATGATTGTTGAGAAGCATTTAAAGTAAGGGGGCGTACATCCAATTTTACAGTTATAGAAACCGTTATTTTATTTTATTTGTTGTAGTAGTCTTGTTTAGGGTTTTTTTACTTGATATCGCATGCATAAGATCATCTTGGCCGTTGATTTTGAGATGGCGAGGAGATGGAGGGGTAAGATGTGATGAGGATGAAGCAATGTCCTGGTTCAAAGAATGTGGATAATTTGGATATGTAGGATTTTTAATATTCTGTCTAAGAATCGTGTAATAAATCTTGAGGGATATGCATGCTAAAGTTTTAGGATAAATTCATAGAATAAGTTTTAGCCCTAAAAGGAAGATACAATCCTAGTGAATCGATCAATAAAGGGAATTAATCATGTTGCAAGCTAAGATCTAGTCAATTTTGAAGATAATCAACAAAATAGGTTGCTATGATTTGAGAATGAAAATAGAAGGGTACCCGGCCTCAGTTGTGATATCACCCTATGATCAAGTTTGATATTTTGTTAAAAGATAATCCTATCACTCAATCAAATTTGATGTGTTACTTAAAAAAATACTTACCATTTTATATGTGGATAAAAAAAAGTATATTTTCTAATAGTCTCCATTGAGAGAATATGTAATGTCCCACAAATGTAAAACAAACAAACCGAATCGACATTATACTTTATTTATATGCCCTTGGTTTGACAATGAAGACCTGAATATCGGACACTATGGGATTTATGTAAAATTATCATGTTAACTTAATTGTTCTGGGAGACAAACTCTTAGATATTATAAAACTATTAGTTAAAGATGCGTTTCAAATCGAATATACAAAAATAAATAAGTAGTGTGGTTTTTAAAAGAACCGTACATGACGTACAACCTAGTTATGCATATAACTTGCCTAGTTGTACCTTACCTTTGCAAAATCCGCACGAGTTCACTAAAATGAGTTCATTAACAGTTCATCAAGACAGAATTCAGATAAAAATACCATTCGCATCTAATTTAAGGATGAAGTTGAAGATATGAATTAAATTGAACTCACAATTACATCCATGATATTCCTAATGTTAAAAGAAATTTTAATGATGTAAATCTAGTTCTTCATACGCCTTTTCAGGACGTACCTTAATTAGATAGTATAATTCATTTACAGTCCATCTAAACCGGTAGTATAAATGTGGAATTTGATTTTATATAACCCTTCACATCTACTTTAAGATACACCAACGAGCATAAAGTTCAAGATACGGTTTAAATTGAGTTCATTAACATCGATATACTCCTATATTTAAAAGAAATATACATGACGTACATTCTAGTTATATATATGTCTTGTCTAAATATATCTTGTTTCGTGAAATTTCACAGTATTATAAAATAATTGAGTTCATTAACAGTTCATTAACACCAAATCGGTGATACAATATTGTGGAATTTGGATAAGAAAAAAAACCCTTCACATCAACTTTGGGAGACATCAAGTACGTTGTTTAAGATAGGATTTAACTTGAATTCATTAACACCTTGATATTTCTATATTTAAAAAACACACACACATGACTTACAATCTAGTTAGTGGTTACACTCACACATATGCCTTGTCTATTTGTACCTTACCTTCATAATAATCACCATACTTCATAGAGTTCGTTACATTAATTGTTCAAAGCCGTTGCTATGGTAAAATTTGGAATCTGGATAAAATCGTCATTTATAACGACTATTTTTAATTTTTAACAACACTAATTTTGTAGATATAACCTCAAGATATGACCCATTTTGCAGAAAACCGTTACACAACCTAAACCCTAGGTTGTACAATGCATTTCCTAGTTTGTACCTACTTTATTGAATTACTTTCGTAATATTTAAGTATTGTTGATATAATTTAACAAAGAAGGTTTGACGTCAAATAATTTGGATGTGATATTGTGCAGCTTGTTACACCAATCCCATAGACGAATGAGGCAGGTGAAAGAAATGAAGAATTGATATATCATCACGTATCTTCCTTAAAATTTTGTCCATATTGAATTTATTTTTTCATTGTAAAAATTTGTTTTCTTAAGATTAAAGCCAAAAAAAAAAAAAAAACGTTAAAATTAGAAAAAGTCAAGCTCAGTTACGCCGCAAGTTTGACCAACTAGAATGATCAGATGTGGCAGACCCAACTGTCCACAAGAGGCGTATAATAATCGTCATTGCTTGATAAATGCACCAGCCGGGAATCGAACCCGGGTCTGTACCGTGGCAGGGTACTATTCTACCACTAGACCACTGGTGCTTGTTGTTTCATTTCAACTCCATTTAATATATGACGTTTATCATTGATGTTATGCATGTGCCCACTGCTCAGAGCTCTCCATATGAAAAGCTTGTACGTGACGAAACCGTCGTAGATTCCAAATCCGACATTCATGTCGGAACTATGATTATGGCTTCAAAAGTCGACAAATAATAGCTTATCGTAGCCAAATTGGCCATTTTGCATGCCCAAGATGTTACCTGAGCTGAAAAATTCATAGATTTCAGATTTGATATTTATTTGGGCACAACGAATATTTGCTTTCAAGTCGATGAGCAACAACGTGTCAAGCTGAAAATGGCAATTTTTCACGTCCTCGGCCCAGTGTCAGTACCCAAAATGAAAAGTAAGATGATGGCTTAAAGAACAATTGTGTTTCGACTTTCGACCCAAACTTTCAGAGTACTAGTGTGAGAGGAAGGAGAAACTATATTTCCACAAATGAACATTATGTTATCCAATACAAGCCAAAGCTTCTGACTGAAGGAAAAAAAAAAAAAAAAAACGTAGGGTTATCGATGGTGTTGGCTGTGACAAAATTTCTGTCGAAATGCCTTAAGGGGGCGTTTGGGAACCCGGAATTCATTTCATTTTCTAGAATTCAATTCTAGAAAATCAATTCCTAGATTTCAATTCCAATTCCAATTCCTTGGGCTTCCCAAACGCCAGAATTGGGCCAATTCCAGAATTGAATTCCAATTCTGGGTTGCCAATCATAGCGTAAACAAATAGAAAGGAAATGATCAAACATATCGTATAAGTGTACTACACAGTCCACATTGGAAGGATATGTGAACAGAACCTGAATATTGAGTATTGACAGTCCAGTAGTCTACTCCAATCGAGAGTGAGAGACAATTTGATGGTAACAACAGACGTTAGGAACCACTTCCTGCCAAAGACAGCGGCTTAAGCTCAGAAGTAAGCTCAGGCAGACTCCAAAAGATACGCTTTCTCCACGCTGCGTATGAAACATCAATTACTCTGACGCACAAGGATAACTAGGATTCAAAATTCCTGGACAAGTGTGGTCGGAGCTTCACGAAATTTGTTTGTATCAATAATTGGTCCATGTGCCTGGCGACACAACATTGTGTGGTTGGAGCAGCGGAGCACTATATGGCCACTGCAGAGTCAGGGCGGCTAAGGAGCAACTGGTGGCGTGGAAGATGACACAGCCACACAGGAGGAATGGAACTACTCGTAAAGAAGCATGTCTGCATGTGGACTTAAAAATGAAAGCTCAACAAAATTGGTTATCTGATTGCGTCTGCAGGTTAAATCTCAGGCATTTTAAAGGTGGGCTTGAGGAACAGCTGTAATTGATGTGCCCGAAGATGTTGAACTCTGGCAGATGATAATTTTGCATTGGCCTTCCAGTACATGATCCATCGTTCCACAGATTTGTTGCTGCCTGAAAGTACAAAAGAAACCTATCTGCAACTGTCAGATATAAAACATGTCATTTATGAAAAAAACTATCATGCATTGCTTCAAAACGATAAAGAAAAAGGGAACTCCATGGTACTAACATTTAAGAAGTTTGCAAAAGAAAACGGATCTCATTAACATCAGCCGCATTATTAGAAACTGGTGATGCCTCCAGAGGTCCTTCCTTCGACTGTCATAGATATGGGGTAGGTTCAAACTCCTTGAAATCACTGCACAATAAGAAAGAATATAAAATAGAGTTAAAGGGGGAAGACTAATCAATGCTAACAATTTCGCCACTGAGCAATGATTGGTCACAATGATATATCATGATCAAGATCAGCAGACAATATGTACAATATTTAGGCCTCTAATTGGCCCCTTGGCCTTCATCTAATTGATAAAGAATGCATTTTTATATAACTTCATTCGATCAATCACAAGTGAAAACACAATATCTAAACTTTTTCTGCTTAAGCTAACCTGCATTTCTCCAATTTGTTGCAATGAACTGATACCAAGGTTCAGCATTCCTCCAACATATGCACAACAAATGCACATTTAAACATATGTCCAATTAAAGTAACGACTGTTTAACTACAGTAGATGCCAAATAAAACACAACTAAATTGCACGCTGGAGCTAATCATACCTTTCTACAGCAAAAGGGACCCTTCAACATCCTATGAGCTCTCAGTGATTCAGATAAACAAACTCCAAACAGTACATTAAGCTCTCAATGATTCAGATGATCGAACTTCAAAGTCCAGTTGAAAAGCTATACATAGTCTTGTAAAATGTAATCAGTTGGCACAATTTTGCAATGATTATCCTGATGCTACCAATAATCTTTACACGAGCATGAGCCATCAACAAAACGATGGAAACGTGTAGTGTCTCTAAGTACAATCTCTCTTTGTGTAATTTGTGAAATTATCTTGATTGCAGCATGGCAATCACCACAGACGCAAATGTTTTTAACAACTCGTATCACATGGTGTGGTGGAGTACTGATCAAGCCAAATGCAATAGCCAACTTCTCACTGTGATACCGAAGAAGGTGCTCCTTCTCTTCCTCTT
>JBBYHQ010000012.1:363950-377460 GCA_038382645.1 Spergularia azorica | reverse complement strand
ACAATCTCCCTATAGTAAAGATCAGCAACATTAGAAGCATCGTCCGTTTTATGGCATGGCACAAAATGAGCCATCTTTGAGAACCTATCAACCATCACCATTATAGAATCTTTTCCCCTTTGGTTGCGAGGTAACCCAACAATGAAATTCATACTCACCTCACTCCATGGATGTGTAAGGACTGGTAGAGGGGTATAAAGACCCTTGGTGAAAGAACTCTTCATCTTTTGGCATGTAGCACACCTTGAAATCGTATCTTGGACATCCTTGAGCATCTTAGGCCAGTAAAAGTGCTCTCCTAGAATGTCATAGGTCTTGTTCACACCAAAATGCTCAGCCAAGGCACCACCATGCGCCTCTTTTACTAACAACTCTTGAATTGAGCTCTTAGGAACACAAAGTTTGTTTCCCTTGAATAAATAGCCATCTTTTGCAGAAAACAGGTTTGTCGGATTCTCCACCTCAGTAGAAAAATATGGATCTCCTTTGTACAAGTCTTTCAATTGCTCAAACCCTAACAACCTTGCATCAAGAATCACCAACAAGCAATGACTTCTTGATAAGGCATCAACAACAACATTAGAACTCCCCGACTTGTACTTGGATGAGAAAGTAAAAGACTGTAGAAACTCCACCCACTTAGCATGTCTAGAGTTCAATTTCTGTTGTCCATGAATATACTTCAAAGCCTCATGGTCTGAATGCAAAACAAAAGGCTTAGGACGTAAGTAATGAGCCCAATGATCCAATGCCCTTACAATTGCATAAAATTCTTTGTCATATGTAGAGTAGTTCAGCTTTGGACCACTCAATTTCTCACTGAAGTATGCAATAGGACGCTTCTCTTGAATCAAAACAGCCCTTATACCAACCCCACTCGCATCACACTCAACTTCAAACAATTTGTCAAAGTCGGGTAGTGCTAGAATAGGTGCAGCACATAACTTGCCCTTGATATCCTCAAATGCCTTTTGAGCACTCGCAGTCCAAACAAACTCTCCTCTCTTGGTTAACTATGTTATAGGTGCAGCAATGGAACTAAAATTCTGAATAAAACGCCAATAGAAAGACGCCAGTCCTTGAAAGCTCCTAGCTTCAGTTGTTGTTGTAGGAACATGCCAGCTTTGAATTGCCTCCACTTTAGATGGATCAACTCTCACACCATCTCTTCCAATAATATAACCTAAGAAGGTCACATCAGACACCATAAACGTACATTTCTCAAGCTTACATAGAGTTTCTGCTCCCTTAGTCTCTCAAAAACCTTCCTTAAGTGCATTAAATGTTCTTCTTTGTCTTTGCTGTAGATACGAATATCATCTAGATAGACAACAAAAAATTTGTTAAGAAAAGGCCATAACACTTCATTCATCAGTCTCATGAAAGAACTAGGTGCATTGCACAATCCGAAGGGCATAATCAGCCATTCATAAAGCCCTTGCTTAGTCTTGAATGTTGTCTTCCATTCATCACCTTCCCTGATTCTCATTTGATGATATTCACTTCTCAAATCAATCTTTGAGAATACACGAGCCCCTGTCAATTCATCAAGCATATCATCTAACCTAGGCATAGGAAAACGATACTTGATGGTTATGTTATTCACAGCCCTGCTATCTATACACATACGCCATGTCCCTTCCTTTTTTGGCACCAAAAGGTCTGGTACAGCACACGGACTAAGGCTCTCTTGCACATAACCTCTGTCAATCAACTCCTGCACTTGTCTTTGTAATTCCTTTGATTCTTCGGGATTACAACGATAGGCTGGTTTATTAGGCAATGAAGCTCCTGGAATCAGGTCAATTTGATGCTCAATGCCACGTTTTGGAGGTAAACCAGGTGGTAGGTCTTCGGGAAACACATCACCAAACTCATTGAGCAGCCCTTGAACAACCACATCATCATTAGGTACTCCTCCCTCCAATTCTCGCACAAAAAGGACATAAGCACGTTCTCCATGCTCCAACTCCTTTTCAAACTCAGCAGCATTCAAAAACAAGTTTGCAAAACCATTAGATTTAGACATAAGAGTATTATGTGGTACAGTACATGGTATTGTCTCCTCTGCAGCCTTATGCCTCTTCAAACGCATCTTGCTAGGTGATAGGGGTTTTAGGTGATACCTATCCTTACCCTTTTGCACAATGTGGACATTAGACCTGCCTTTATGTGTCACATCTCTGTCAAACTGCCATGGACGCCCCAACAGCACTTCACATGCATTCATAGGTATAATATCACACCACACTTCATCCTCATAAGGACCCATAGCAAAAGACACTAAAGCTTGTTTTTTCACCTTAATTCCATTACTTTCATTCAACCAATGCAGTAAGTAAGGTTCGGGGTGATTACGCACAAGCAAATTCAGTTTATCAACCAAGTTACTAGCCACAACATTAGTACACGATCCTCCATCAATAATAAGGTCACAAGTTGTACTGTTTACCTTACACCGTGAATGGAAGATTTGTTGGCGCTGTTCTTTCTCAATTGGAACAGTTTGAATGTGTCAGTTGCGAATCACATACAGCTCGCCCTCATGGTCGCTCATAGGCTCAATAACATGGTCTTGAATCACTCCTTCTCCTTCATGCTCAGCTCCTGTCTCATGATCATCAGAGGCCGATTCTTGAACAAAACAAGGAGATATTGACTCTAGCTCTTGTATGGTAAGTGCTCTCTTATGTGGACACTCATTGGCAATATGTCCATACCCCTGGCACTTGTAACACCTCTTGAAGCGTGTATCCTTAGGATCAAACTAAGCCACTGCCTTCCCTTTGTCTTTCTGTAAAAAGAAACAGGAAAATCTCTTGGGGTAGGAGTAGTACTTATTATACTATACTATAGTTTCTGCACCATTAGACCTAAATTGATGTAGGGTCAAGATTAGTTTGTATAGTTCTTACTGTATATGATTAATGTTTCTACTTGAACCGAAATTCACTAAGGTAGCGCTTGACAAGAATTTGTAAATTTGTAATCATTTCAATTTAATCATTTGATAACGTGGAATTTAAATATAAATCATATGTTTGGGGAGGGTGGGATTTCAAAATGACACATCTTGAGATGTCATTTGTTTTTGGCCTAATTGGATTTAGTACGGGTCGCAAATGGGTCGATTTTTTCGGGTCAATTCATGCGTCGGATCGGTTCGGGTCGGATTAATATCTCTTTATTTGGGGTTCGGGTCATCATTAGTGGTTGTGGGTCAAACCGGTTCAGGTCGGCTTGTTATTGAGTCTGGTTAGTGCCTCTTTTAACTTTTTCGGGTTGGGTCGTTAGATTCTTGTCATTGGCAGGGTCAAATCCAATATCCGAAGAATCTGCATTTCTTTATTCTAATGGGAATAGAGTGAAATATATTCTAATGGATGCAACTTGTAGATCGAATGCAACATAATATTAGGTCGAGATAAATAGTTCTATACAATATATACTTATATTTAAGAACTGGAGTAGCCCCTTCTATAAGTTCTCCGTCGATGTGGGACGAAATAGAACTGTGACTTACTACACTCAAACTTCTTTGTTTCTTATCCATGTGGCCATGTGGTACAAACTTCTTTAGAAAAAATGAAGTGGCGTCAAGGCGTTAGGTCATATTTCATGTGAACATGCATCATACATGTATCATCTATTCATCATATAGTGGTCATGATCCACAACAGGTTAGGGAATTGTAACAACGTTTCTTGGAAAGTTCTAATCTTATGTAGCATCAAATCATCAAGGGATATTATACAAGGTACCCCTAAAGTTCCCGACTTTATCCGTGGTACCCCTGAGATTTCCGAAATTCCCACGGTACCCCTGAGGTTTGCGTTTTGCCAAAAAGTGTAACGAAAACTTAACACCGTTGGCTAATTGTGTCATTTAAAGATTAATCGACACTATTAACAAAAAAAAAATTACAAAAACAATGTGAATTTAATTTCCCAAACTCCTAGACTTTTCTCTCTCCTCCCCCTCACCTAATGTCCCAACCTCCCCAACGCTTCCCCACCGCAACTCAACCCCGACCCCCACCGCCACCCAACCCGACCCCTACTGCAGCATCGATGAGCACACCCAAACATGCGCCATTCGACGGGGGATGAGGATGCGAGAGAAACAAAGAGAGAGAAAGAAAAAAATAAGGAGAAGTAGAGGAGATGAGGAGGGAGCGTGGTGGCAGGGGCGTTAATGCGAGCGGCAGATCGACAACCCCACCTCTATTATTGGCGGCCCCTCAACACTGGTGAACCCGGAATGCCTTTATGGGCCGGCGGAGAGAGGAAATCAAGGAGAAAGAAGAAAAAAAAAATGATGAATTCGTGGAGGAGGAGTGGGAAGCGTTGGCGGTGATGATGGGGTTTTTGGTCGTCGGAGTAAGGGGGTCGTGGTGGTGGAGTCGGCGGCGGTATTGGCGGTGGTGTGTGCTCGGGTGGCGGCGGTGGTAACCGCTGATGGTGGTCGCTCGGGGAAGGAGGAGTGGGGGTAGAGGGAGGAGAGAGAAAAAGTGTGGAGGTTTGATTGGGCTTTTCATATTTTTTCTTAGTTATTAGGTTAAATAGGTAATTGTATTAATTAACTCTAAATATAATAATTAGCTAGCGGGTGTTAAGTGTCCGTAACATTTTATTGGCAAAACGCAAACCTCAGGGATACCGTGAGAATTTCGGAAATCTCAGGGGTACCACAGATAAAGTCGGTAACCTCAGGGATATCTTGGATAATATCCCAATTATCGATGAACAACAAATAACCTTTCATGCTAAATATCGCAAATTTTCTGGTTGGATGTTAACTGAAAAAAAAAAAAGAGATTGTCACTTGTCAACGCCACTTCATAAACCCACCATCCTCGACAAAACGACGTCGTAACACCCCCAAAAACCCCCTTCTTCTCAAAATTCCACGACACAAAGAAAAAGAATCTTGATTCTTTCGGCAAAAATATTCTTTACAAAAAAATCCCAACTTTACAGCAAAAACGACAGTGCCCACCACATAAAACGACATGCAAAACGGTGGTGGAAGTAGTAGTAGTAATAATAGCAGCAGCGCCACCGTCAACGGTGGCGGCGGCGGCGGGAGACAACCTTTGTCGGACGTGGTGGCGGATTGTGTGCGGCGGTGGTTTCAGGACACACTTAAGGAAGCAAAAGGCGGCGATATTAACATGCAAGTTCTTGTTAGTCAGATGTATTCTTCTGGTTATGGTGTTCCTCAAGATGATCAAAAGGTTTAATCTTTTTTTTAATTTTGAGTTTAATTTTATGTTTTTTGATTGTTTTTGTTGGTGCCCATGTTGTGTTTTCTGTTGATTTTGAGTTTTTATTTCCAATGTTGGTTTTGATTTGGTATGTTTTGGTGTGTTATTAAAGGTTCAATTGCATGATTTTGTGGGAAAATTGTTGGGGAAGATTCACATTATGCTTTTTTTTGGAGTGTTCATTTTCCAATGCTGTATGAAATATTGTATAAAGTCTTGATTTTGATATGGATTTTGGGGAAAAGTTGTGTTTTTGCTGTTGTTTGATGGGTTTTGTAGGTGTATACCTTAGTGTTTACTCTGAATTTGATGCATATTGTATGTATGATTGGGGCTTGTTGTTGTATTGATTCATTTTGCAATGTAATAGAGTTGGTCAACTGATGTTTGGGGTGGACTTTATGATTTGATTTTGAGATGTGATTGATGATTGTCGAACAGTTTATTATGTTGAAGAGTGTGTATGAGTATTTTAAGCGAAACTTCGGATGAAATGCTTCAGTGTTAGGCACCATTGTAGGTTGTGAGCTCTTGGTTGTAGTTTAGTTTGCTTCTGCTCTAACATTGCTGTTCCTTTCTTTTTGAGTGGTGTTGATTGCAGGGAAAGCTATGGATGACAAGAGCTTCTAGGACACGCTCGTCAGTTTGGAGAGTTAGCGGGAAGCGTCCTGGTATTTCTATTCTCGATGACCATTTGTTTGTGTCTTGTTTAATTCTCTTTTATGAATGTCTGTATATCTATGTTTACCCCTAACGGTGATCTGCTTTTATCTCAATGTAGGTTATAATGCCAGTGATTCTGATTCCGATTCTGATGGATTAATGGGCAATGCTAGCTGAGTGAATAGTGAATTAAACATTGGTAGTCAGGTGAGTATTTTGTTTTGATCTGTTCTTGCAGACTTGCTTAAATTAAGCTACGTTTTCTCTTGCATTGTTCTGTGCTTGGACTCTCGATGTCAATCTTTGTTAAGGACCTAGCACTGTTGTAGTATTGTGCCTACCTGTTAATATAGTTGTAAATTTGTCTCCCCTAAACATCTCATATAGCTGTTATTTTACTCCGTTAGATGTGCTTGAATAGCTCCTTTTTGTCCCTGTGGTCCAGGCTGCTGTATTGAACTTGTAGTAGTTAAAGACATTGGTAGCAAAGAGTAAGAGTCTTGGTTTTAAGTAACAACGTTTCTGAAGTAATGGGAGTAAACACAGGTGGGATGGTAATAAGGGGGAGAAGATGGTAAAATGCAGGTAATTATTCTTTTAGATGGTATTGAGGCTGTATTTGGGAAGATTTTACCTCAGTCGAATGTGGAAATGGTGAGAATTACATAAGGGAAGATAAGATGAATGAGACTAGGAACAAGCTGGGTTGGAATGCAGAGGCTAGATTCTAATTGGATGGTGATGTGGAGGGGGTAGAAGAAGTTGAAATGGCGAATGAGGTTATGACTGTAACTAGTGGATGGATGTTGGAAAACAAGTGTGGGCGTGAGCGAAGTCTGATTAGCTTAGTGGCTAGGCAGAACGAGGTACTAATCTACTTAGCAAGCTCTCAAGTCTCAACAACAAACAAATAAGTTTTTGTTTGTTGCCGTTTGTGCCATTATAATTTACTTTAAGGGGGAAGAGGAAGAGTGTATGAAAGATTTGTGTAGAGATATCATACGCACTTATGCAGCAGCCCTTCTTCCGTAATCTCATTTGTTTCCGTTGAGCTGGTAATGTGGATTTTTATTGTGATCGCTTGATTGTAGTACAGAGTATGCTTTTCAGTCAGCAATGTGTCATGCCCTGTTTCTTATTTTGATTGTCGCTTTTGTTCTTCTGTTTCTGTGTTCCATTTTGTTTTTAAGAAGAGAAAGTAAGACTTTCTAGAAGTGTGGAAACGGGACAAGATGTTATCAACAAGTATGTTAGAAGGTCTCTAAACTTTTAGATGAGTAAGTTTGGCATATGCCATTAGACAGTCCAGCTCCTTTTATCCCACCGTACTATAATGCTCAACCATGCTCATTTGCAGCTATCTTGATGACTAGAATATAGATATCTCCAAGTTATTTGAGTTTAACATACTGAATAAGCACATCTCCAGATGCTTGCTGTTTAGAAGTGAGGAGAGAAGACAAGATGTTCTCTACCTGGCCAATGGCGGAGTCAAAATACAGGGGTTGGGGGGGGGTGGGGGGAACAAGGTGAAGTTGCGAAGCCTTGAACCTGAGACCTTGAGATGGAAAACACCACACCGACCTTCACCAAAACATCCTGACACTTGTGTTCTCATGGTTCTTTTGACAGATAATTTTGTTTTATCTTCTTTAGGGGACTGGCAGTCCCTACGCGCTGGCTCCGCCATTGTACCTCGATGAAATTTTCCAGGCTCCAAGACTGTTGGATGGCTAAGCTAAAAAACAACTGTTGGATGGCTGTATTTTGGGATGCCGTTCAATACTCGCTCCAGCTCCTTTTTTCCTGTACCAAATTACTCAACTATACCTAATAAGCAGTTCTCTGGCCTCGCAATGATCAAAATGTATAGGTATCTGCTGTATCTCTAGCTTCCTTTTGTCTTCTTGGAAACCTAGCCCCATGTACACCTCCCTGCTCAGCCAGATTTCTCCAACTAAGCTGAAGAGTTTCTACTATAAGTAATCTTTCTCAAAAAGAATGAAAACACAAATGTTCCACCGACACTTAGACTTTCCTTCGTTTTGGGAAGTTAGTCTAAGAGCTAGTTAGCTCTCTTTTGTACATAGGCGCCACCCCATAGTTGTCGTTATGCATATGGGAGTCACACCTGGTGTTTCTTTTAATATAGTGATAACCTAACTTACTACAACACCAACTGCCAACCCTTATTCCCAAAATGATTTGGTGTCAGCTAACATGAATCACCATTTGTTACCGTCATGTGCGGGCCATAAAGTTTAAAATCGGAGCTAACAAGTTTTAAAAAATAGTGAAAATACGTTTAGCAAGAGTTTTAAGAAAAAGAACCTAGCTTGACGAATGCAAATACAGCTGCATTTGTAAATGTGCCATATGTTCAATGTTTTGACAAATCTTGTCCATATGACTGTTCAGCTTGATGCTTGATTTTTGTTCTACTAGGACTTTTGTAAACACGATTACCTAGGGGATTGAGAGATTTGATTAACAAACCTCGCCAAACTTATCAGAGCAGTTTCTACTCCCAGGAAGCAGAATCCAAGCTAAACAGGGGTATTTCAAAACTGGCTTTCGAGTTTTGAGCTACCCCTGAGTCCAAAGTGGGTCGAAATATCATAACAGAAGATCCAATTTGGAGCGTCTGAAATTCATATGTTGTCCTTTAATGAGGGAAACTCTTAAGCTCTTTCTTTCTAAATTTGTTTTCTCTTCCCACTTAAATTACTTACGACTTACCAGACGTTTTTGCAAGTTCTGCTCCTTCCTTTGCTCTTTACATTCTTTTCATTGCTGAAATTACTAATAGTCTCTGAACTTGGCACCTCCCATCATGCTTCTGGATCCCCCCCCCTTTATGAATACACATGGGCCTCAGGCCTCTACATTGGATGCGCTTGGGCTCAGATTATATGAGCCTTATGTTCTCTTATATGTAATTGAAAAGGCTTTTTATTTTTGTAAAAAATTCAAAGGATGAAGCTATATAAAATGTTTAGGGTTCTTTAACCAGAAATTTCATGGTCTCTTACTCTGTTAGCTGTGGGCTTATATGGATATAGGAGAGAAATTGGTTTTCGTGTTTTCCTTTTTATCTTTTTAGCTTTTTTGGTAATAAAATTTTGAGCCTGTGTTAGACTTAGGTGATATAAACAGTTTCTTGAATGACACTTCTAATTAGGAGAACTGTTTCAAGAAGCTTGTGGAATCACATACTTAGTGGTAAACTGGAGAGACGGGCAAAATTAGAAAGAAAAAAGGTAGGATAATAGAGAGATAATAGCACTAGAAAGAAATGTTTATATGGAATTGCTTTCCTTGTAGTTTTTGACCTGTTTCAAGAATTGTTTAAATAGGAAAAATTCCTGATCTAAAGCATTTCCCCTTTAATTTTATCTCATCTTTGCTAAAGTGAAGAGCATGCAGTCATGCACTTTACCCTGGTAATAAGCCTAGGATTTTAAGTACTAGTTTCATGTTATATACCTGTGGTAGTTTTAATACATTTGGTGGCCAGACTTGGACAGTGACAGTATTAAACTTTTTTGACAGTATTAAACTTAACTATCTGTCGAAGTCTCAAAAGTGTAACGTGTAGGGAATTTTTAACTTTTAAGATACGGGGATGGGTGAAGTTGAACTTTGAGATGGACACTGTGCCAAGGATGATTTTCTTTCTGTTTAGTTAAGATGTAAAAGTACCAAGTTTTCGAATCCTTACATATTTTGCAAGTTATCTAGGATTTGGCGTGATGTGAAATAGCCCTAGCATCATTGAGTTCGATGATGGAATCTCTTGGGGGGTGAAACAATTCTTATAGATCATTGATGCGGGGTCTTTTTTGGTTTTCAGAAGAATAGTTATAACATCAGTTGGCTATGTGCATTTTATGGAACTCTCAAACTTTTTTTGATAAATTCTTGGCCTCTTGAGTCGTGTAACTGACTTAACCTCTGATTGAGAAAAGATTGCGGGTGTTCTATGGACACCCCTCTTCTAATCCAACGTTCTCATGTGGTTGTCTGCAACTATTTATTCCAGACTAAAGTTCAAGTGAGCCTCACTACGAAACAGATAGGCTGCCTTTATGAGTGTCTATTTGAAATAAAACGTGATCATAGGTGTATATTGTGGAAGTTTAATCCTATTTACTCAGCTCTCTTACTCACATAATTATACGTTTATACTCACCTTTCGTTTCTGATTTGCCGAGCTTGTCGTCACTTGTATTGTGACCCTTTGATTTTATTTGCTGAGACATACCATAGGGTTTTTCAGGAAGCAAAGAAACTAACACTCCTGCTTAAACTTGCCTCTCATTTCTTGCAGGTAGTATCAGATGGAGCTAGGATTTTGAAGATGAAGGTTCAAGAAAAAAAAAAAAGCATTTTCATAGAGTTTAGGTTAAATATGTATTCGTACCAAGTATGTAACTAAATAATGACATTGTAATGAATCAAAATTTTCTCTGATTGGGTGTTCACACTTCCTCTTTTACCAATTTCTTTCAATTCTTTACGCGATTATTTTGGGTATGTTTTTGTTTCAACCACGTTATTTCCCTACCGCCTGAAAGCTGGTGGTTTCGGCCAACTTATGCGCGCACCTCATATAGTCAAGTTATGAATTATGGTCATTATTAATCTTTTTTAAAATGAAAGTAATAAGATTTTTTTTTGGGTGCATGCTAGTGAGCGAGAACAGAGGCGGCTGGAAGATTATGGGGAACCTTGGGCGAGATTTCAATCGGGAGCTCTAAATGCTACTAAATCATTTGCGTCTTAATATAAAGTGGCACATTTTTTATGTCACATAGTCGGATGTTTGTCTTAATAGTTCGTTTATATATGACAAAACTTTACACTGTAACTCCTAAGCGCACTAGAAAAAATGGAAGTTGGTACTGATGTCCTTTTGGCTGGAATTTCGGGTGTGGCTGTGGCTGTGGCCGGAGAATAATGGTTGAAATATGAGGGTAGAATTGTCTTTCTCAAGTTTCTCATTGTTACAATAAAATTTTGAAAGAGTGTGAGTGACACAGAATAAGACAAAAGAGTGAAACTACAAAACCACACTTTTTAGCACTTTCTTCATCAAAAAATATCATTCTCAAATTCTTCATCACATTTCTCGCCGCCGGAAATCAACACACAACCGAGGAGGTACGTACGGAACTTTTTTCCATTACTTTTTTTCTCTTTGTAATTTGTTGATATAACTTCTCTTTTTGAATGTTTGAGTTAAAATGATACAATATTTGCCATTGAAATAGGAAAAGTTTCTATCTTTGATGTTTAATACAGTAACAATTTTCATGTTCACCTCTGTTTTGTACATACATTAGTAACAATTTTCATGTCTCTACCACCTCTGCTGCCGATACTGCACAGCTGTAACCGATGCAACACCATCGACAACACCGCAGGAGACCGACATCGAGACATCAGGTGGACAGGCCAAAGGAAAGACATCGACCGAGACCGAGACATGAGGTGGACAGACTCACGGAGCTTGATCTTGCTTAGGTTTTAATCATAGAACAGTTGTGTTAGAGTCTCTTTATTATTAATCATGGTGCTCTAAAAGGATTGGTATGGTATTGGAGTTTGTGCGACATTTTGTGATGTTTGGAAATAATTTTGGAATTTAAGGAGTTTATGTTTATGTGACATTCTGTGATCCATTTTATTTTGAAAGAATTTTTAATAGCATGGACCGTGGTATTGTTGTACAAGTCCAATCCATATAGGAGTAGAATTTTGGTAAGACCCAGCTCGGTACATATAATGACAGTGGCGCACACATATCAACGATTTAGGTCTTTTTTATTTTCTTGCAATTGCAATTATAGAATAGATAGATAGATAGATCGCCATGACTACAAGTCAAGAAAACGAGGTGCCTCTTCTTGGTTACGTAGCCGATAGCAAACCTCCTACATCAACAAGCGGTGGTGGCGGAACCAACAATAAAATCAATAGATCAGTTAGAACAAGGAAGATATGGGAGCTTAGTTATGAGGAACCCTTTCTCTACACATGTTGTTCCGTGCTGTTCATAATTTGCTTATGCGGATTGGCATTCTTAACATGGGTTATAGTCACTGATAAGAATGTTCCGGTCACGGTTCGACTTAATTCATTTAACGTCTCCTCGATGGCTATATCCAATTATTCGACATCAATGATTACGGCCGATTTGAACGTAACACTCTCAGTGAAAACCATGAAATACACAATGTATTTCGACCCTTTAATAGTGTGGGTCAAGTACCGTAATGTTTTGCTAGCATCGACAAAGCTTGAGGGTTTTCGTGTGAAAAAATATAGCGTGGAGACGCTTCCTACCTTAGACCTACGAGTTAGGGCACGACTCGATAATGTTACGGCTGATGCAATGGTTAGAGATTTGGCAAACGATGGAGCTCTGGAGTTGATTTTAATTGCACGAGGTCATATTTCGAGCGAGGGCGATGATTTTGATATGGAAATTGTTTGTAGTGAGATCAACGTCGGGTTTTTAAATCACTCTCACTCTATAAAGAATGGTAGCATGACCAATGAAGCATCTTGCAAGGCTCGTCAACACTAGATATATTGTCTAGCCCGCAACTCCTTTATTGTGAGCATGATCACCATGCTCCTTGTGCTCCTTGGAGCATGGTATAATTTGCGTTAACCAATCATGTACTACCTTAAAAAGATACGGAGTATTAATTTCTTCCTATCTTATCCGAGTATATGATTATTATATGATTATGCTTGCAATTGGACGTTATTGGTGTTCTTTCTTTTTTTTTTTTTTTTTTTTTTTTTGTATTCCAAATTTATTGTGCCCAGTTACTGTGTTGCCAATTTGCCATTTCTACATTTTGGATATACGAGACATAATCGCATAATTGTGAGTTTGTGACCAAATTCGATAATTTTTTTTAAAGCTATATGGAGTCAAAAGGACACTAAGTTGTCAATAAGGAACATACAAATCCTTAATTTCCACCGGAGGGGACAAGATCAGACTAGCTACAAGTCTACAACCATATGGAAACATCTCTTGGAATTAAATTCTAGTATGTTACAGAAGTCCTACTCAAGAAGATCGCCACAATGACTACAAGTCAAGAAAACGAGGTGCCACTTCTTGGTTACGTAGCCGATAGCCGTAGTAATCAATTCACCATTATTGGTTACCCTTTGCACTTGTGTGTCAGCCCTGACAATAAACCACAAACTAAGCCCAAGCCAAACAAAAGCGGACCACCTCCATCAACAAGCTAAGCTGTGGCGGCCGAGGCCATGGCGGGAACAGATATGGGCTAATGGCGAGAATCGCTTTGCCTACGTGCTTTTTGGGTTGTTGCTCATAATTTTCTTATTCGTTACCGTATGTATCGTATTCGAGAGGGTCATTATTATAGGTCTTCCGGTCACGCTTCGAGTTAACTCGGTTGACGTCTCCTCAATGACTATTTCCAATTACACATTGACGATCACTACGTATACTATGTTGAAAGTTAAACTTGATTATTGCATGTGTTACACAAATAAGTGCAAGACATTACACCATTGGAAGTTTAAGCA
>JBBYHQ010000012.1:350161-363850 GCA_038382645.1 Spergularia azorica | reverse complement strand
AGAGGGAAGTCTCAGGATGCATCATCACAGGATTGGGGTGAAGGTGAAAGCTTAGTGGATACGACACTCAACTATCCACGGTATTCGAGTGCTCGACATAGAGCCAGATCAAGATCCAAAGATGGTGGTGAATACTGAGTTTCTTTTTTGTTCCTTTGAACCTCACAGAAGTTGCATTATTGTCCTGAAAAAATGTGCTTGAAAATTGCAATTTAGGAAAGGGAAGTGTGGGTAAATATTTGATTTTGTGGAACATGTCATAGTTGTGTTATTAGGCTTTTTTACCAATGGTAAAAATGTGGATGTTTTTTTTTATTCCTTAACTGCAAATGCAGAGAAAATATTGGATGTCGAGGAAATTCTTCAGAAACTCAAGTTTGAGATCCTATATTGTAAAGATGTGAATATCAACTAGGTTATTTTTCATGTCATTCACATTACATTTTTATGCCCTTGATATGCATGTCTTCTTTAGAGTTTGGCCTACATTTCAATAGGATTGTTTTTGAGCAGTTAATTGTCTCCGTTAATTAGACTCTAGACTTTCTAATACTTTATGAAAATCTCATTAAATGTCGACCAAATTTAGATTGATGAAAGTTATTGATCTTGGATGACATTGGCGGGGTTATTCACCAAAACGACTATTTTGTTTAAACTATTTACCAGAATAACTATTTTCTAATACTATTTTCCCAAACTAGAAACGGTTATTTTGGTTATCTTTATTTCTCTCCTTCAGGTTACAAGCCAGCACCACTAAGCCCTACAATGTTATTGCCACCACGCAGTTTACGTATATCAAGCATCGATGATGGTTTTATAGAAGCGATGTGGGATAAAAAAAAAAAAAAACGATATTTTACCACAATACCTCGTCAGGGTGGAGTACATTGCTAAAGTAGTGTTACGGCAGCGTAGTAAAAAAAGTGATGGTCCGGTGGTTGTCCAGCCATTCAGCCACCCGAATCAGGAGAAACTCAGTGACATATTGTACTGCTCTACTATAGCCAGCAAGGGAAGGCAACGCCATCCCATAGCGTTGGGACAATTTGATTTAATTTGTTCAGAGCATATAGGAGACGGACTCCATCCGATTCCATCAATGGAGTTATTAGTTGGAATCGAAAGCTAGTCGAATCGACTTTAATCAACCAGTTGTTCCCGTCACTTTAATGCCCTCGCTTGAGTTACAAGCCCATGCCACTGAGCTCGGCAATATGTTAATCATAATAACCAATGTGGGACAATAATACGCAAAATTACATTACTGTAGTTTTACCATTCTAGAAATAAAAGAGTTCAATTATTGAAACGTTTTGACTTCATAATGATGAGAGTAATAATCTTAAATTTTTTGTGTACGTATTATATTAGGACATCTCAATGGATTTATTTGTTTATGGGATGAATAATCATGGGAATATTAAATTTTTTTTTTTATCATGGTTTCGTTGTAGTTTATTAATGTGTAATTGAATTGAATTGGTTTCTAAATAGTTTTAGTGTGATTTACCGAAATGACTATTTTGTAATATTAATTCCCAAACTAGAAAATGATCCTTTTGGTTATTCTTTGATTCTCTGATCTAGTCCAGGTTACGAGCCAGCACCACTGAGCCCTACAATGTTATAGCCACCACGCACTTTACGTATATTAATCATCGATGATGGTTTCATAGAGATGTGCGATAAAAAAACGATATTATATGTCTGTTTAATTTTTCAGAAATAAAGGTTTTAGACCATCTTCATTGGAGGTCTCAAATGAGTCTCAAATTAAGATGAAAAACTGAATCTCAAAATAGGAGACCCCAATGTAGATCAAGAGGGAGAGTCACGAAAATTGAGACGGCAAAAGTCTCAAGACATAAGTATGTGCAGTCCACTAGTAATCATATCCTATATCTCTATATAAAATTGGGTTTTAAATGATGTGTGGTAGAGATATTTGACGAAACTCTATTGGCTAAAAATTTATAAAATAGACATAAAACACCGTATATTGTTTATCTATATTTATATAAATACGAAAATACTAGGAGTCTATATGTAGACAAGTGAAAAAAGTGTCTATGGCTAATTTGTAGTAAAAATAATTAAAGGTGTAGTAAATTTTGTTGTATAATTTGGCAAATAATGAATCGTAAGGAAAGAGAGATAAATAAGGGTCCTTGATTTTGAAAATAAATCAATTCAATTTTTTTTCCTATTAATAGATGCGTAACAATGTTGATTTTACTGCCAATGTCATAAATTTACTACAAATACGTTAAATTTACTACACAACTAATTTACTGCATGCCATCTTTAATTTACCACACTTGATCACACTATAGACAATTTTGTTATTGTCTACATATAGACTCCTAGGATCATCCAAATAAATAATATTAAGATTGTTAGTAAAGAATAAGTAATGTGAAAATAAAACATATGAAAAATCGTATTTTGTTAAAAAAAATCCAATAAATAATAATGCTTGAAAAGAACTCGCAATACAACTACACTAATGGCAAACCTTACATATATATAAATGTCATAAAAAGTGATGGTCATGTGGTTGATAAAGCCAAACCGAATCAGGAGCAAGTACTAATATATTGTACTGCTCTACTATAGCCAGCAAGGCAATCACATTTCATACGTGTGCTGAGGACAGGAATCCTCTTTCTAGCGTCTGAACAATTTGATTTAATTTTTGGTTCAGCACGTAGGAGATGTACCTCTCCGATTCCATCAATGGAGTTGCTTGGAATCGAAGCAATTGACATACAAGCCGAATCGACTCGACTTGATCAACCACATGCATGTTCCGACACTTTAATGCCCTCGCTTGAGTTACAAGCCCATGCTACTGAGCTCGGCAATATATTAACCACCCTTTCGTTTATATTAACCTTCAAAATCGTTTTCACATACCAATGTGGGACAAATCGACAATAACTCACAAAATTACATTATTGTAGTTTTATCAATCTAGAATTGAAATAAAAGAGTTAAATTACTATCAAAACGTTGACTTCATGATTATTATGAGGGTAATAATTCTAATTACTTGTGGATTACTATATCAGGACATCTCAATCAATAATCTAGTAGCATTTTTGTTTTCACATTAACAATAGAGTATTATTTAACATTTACGTATGTTCATATCGTCACTTTATTAATATCAAAGTTATATATAGAGATTAAAGAAAAGAAGACTTGCATGCAAAAATAAGCAGTCACTCTACACATAATATTTTATCGTCAATACTTACTACGACTAAGATTTCTTTACGACAAGTCTCGCATTATTAGACTGAAATATTATGCATATGTACTAGATGTACGCGTTAGATTGCTTAAGAGATGTATACAATGAAGTACGAGTTATTTGTTTTGTTTTGCGTAGGTCGATGACGTGCGTGCAATTGGAGTAGTAATCCGAAATATTATGAAGATGTTTACGACAGGATGAGTACTCTATCATGTATAATGTCATCATGTACAAGTGCACGTTACGTGCAACACGTACATCTTATCATCAGACGGACAGCGTAAAATTGAATGAAGCTAAACATCTTCAAATAAATTACAATATAGTTAGATAATTATTTTGAGGAAGTTGCTGTCCTTGGTTATGAGTAAATTATGAAGTTAAAATGACTGCCCTCGTTGTGAAAGGCTTTAACCAGAGGATAAATTAAAATGACTTTGATTTATGAGTTGAATAATAACGTTCATACAGCCTAATTTCTTGTTTAATTTTTTTTTTTGGCGTACATAGGACTTTTCATATTATATAGCAATAGAAAATAAAATGTCCTCCAAGTGACGTATTTAAATCGTGAGTTACGACGTGTGTTAAAAATATTTTTCCCATAGTATTCATCATATGTATGAGTGTCCGACATTGAGAGATTGATTAGAATATAATTTGTCATTTTTAATAACCGAGTAACTACTTCTCTAATTGTCAATTAGATTGTTTTGAATGAAACCTCCTTGAATGTGTTTATTTAGTTGACGTTACTCGATCGTTGTGGTATCTCCTTATGAATAGAACGAATCAAGTCGGAAGTGATAAAATGGTGAGCAATTGATTAGAAATAATGTAATAATCTAGCCCGACCAATCCACTCGATCATTTGACATGATCGAAGGCCAAGATTTTAGGCCAAGTCCACTAACTTTGCTACTTCTGACTGAATACGCCCCACAATATATATATTTTCTGATTATTGAAATTCACTAATTTAACGTACAA
Source organism: Spergularia azorica (assembly GCA_038382645.1). NCBI lineage: Eukaryota > Viridiplantae > Streptophyta > Magnoliopsida > Caryophyllales > Caryophyllaceae > Spergularia > Spergularia azorica. Next base: position 359,595 of record JBBYHQ010000012.1, on the reverse strand, counting down.
ATTTGAGGAATTGTACACAAAAAGACGATGGTACACTAGAACTTTTCTATACATACTACGTAAACGTAACAAAACATAAACAATCCTTCCTACGTACGCCATGCAAGTAGTACAGATACGGATCTATTAGCCATCTTCAAATTAGATAAAAGTAAAACCACATTACATCTTTATTTTCAAGGGGTCCTCGATTGTGACTAGATTACCAAAGCTTAGACGACCATGTCTTTTCAGTAATTTCCTAATTCCACTACATCCCACATTAGAAAGACTTTTGTTTATGAGTTGAATATGTAATAACGAACCTAGTACTCCGTCCATACAATGATACATGTACATTTCTTCGTAACTAACGTACATCATGTCCGAAATCCCTTATATAAAGGACGTACCAAAGGGGTGTTTTATCATATCAAAATCAATAATCATACACCTCCCTCTAGTTTCTATTAGTAGAATTCAAACAAAAACCCTAACTTCAAAATGAATCAACAACAAATCATCCTAATTTTTTCCATTATCTTCCTAATAGCAAACACAAATGCACAATCTCTATGGCAAACATACTGTGCACCCACAAACGTAGCTCCCGGTAGCGAAACCGCCTACTCGGACAACCTCAGTTCCGCGCTCGCCGACCTCATCACCTCCGCCGGCCAAGGTGAATTGGACGGTGTCAAGGCGTACGGATCCGACACCGAATTTGCACAAGCACTTTACTATTGCCGGGGCAACGACACATTCACTACCGCGGAATGCCAAAGCTGTGTAGCAGACGCACAGAAGCAGCTCGCTGCATGCACTACGAGAACCGAAGCCATAGTCTGGTACGAGGAGTGCACGGTCCGTGTCGCGAACAGCGACATGGTTGGCGTAGCTCAGACGGCACCCGCGTACATAATATGGAGCTCCGATACATACGTGTTCGACGAGACTCGTGATGTCGTTGGCAAAGAAATAACTTTAAAAGATGCGGTGATTGCTAAGGCTGCACAAGATACTGAACACGGTTTCGCCAGTGATTTGGTGGATGTATCGTCGGACACAAGTTTCGTTATGGCTGCTCAGTGTTCCGCTGATATTATCACCGCGGCTAACGGTCCAGAGCTGTGCAACGCCTGCTTAACGACCCTTTATCAAGTCGTAGAGGATGGCAAATCCGGGACTCTTGCAGATACTCAGTTGCTTGGTGGTTTAATGCCGAGTTGCCAGATTTTGTTCGGTTTTGTAGCAATTGATCAACCACTTCCTAAGCTTACAAACCCCACAATTACTAATTCTACTGCCCCTGCTTCATCTCCCTAAGGTACGTAATTTATCGAACGTATGTACTCTCCCTCCGTTTCCTTGAGTTCTGATCTATAATACATCACTATAAACGTCTGAAAATTGGTTTAAATTTCTCGTACATATAATAATCTTTGGACATTAAGATCCAACTTATTTATTTATACATACTGTGATAATAATATGTACAGTTCAAGTGAAGTCCATTGATCAAAAGTGAAGAAGAGGTTATTATTGGAGAAATGGCCGCCGAAAGTAAATTTCAATTTTCAAAGTAACTTGTAATATACAACGAAATAAATCATGTGTTGTTTGATGAGTTATTGTTTCCTTCATCAACACATAGTCGTAGTACTATAATTTGTCATAAAATTTATTAATAATATTACGGATGTATGTAGTGTGTGATCAGTTTGCGATTTGAGAGAGTGATTGTGATACGACATATATGTATGCATGTCATTTAAAATAATGCCAATATAAGTAAACGTTTTAATTTCACATTACGCGAGTCCTAGCATTTTACTTACGCGGTAATAACTCGCGAGAGGATCCTGGTCCGTAATCTATTGTACTAATTGTAGCTCACCAGCTCCCAAACATTTACATAGGTCGTAAATTCCATTAATTAATAATCTTCGATACATTGTTACTTAATTAGGTTAACTTGCGTGCAAAGATAATCTTAGGGAGTATTTAATTAGAAAAAAGTGATGGTGCTATGGAAATTATAAGCCAGTTTTTCAATCAGAAGCAAGTCAACGCAGTACCATGCTGCTCTAGTAGAGCCAGTACGGGGTAGAGGTTAACGCTAGACCCTTGTGACTGGGAGTCGCGACACTCTTCTTCTTCAGAACCCATACTGGGATGACCCAAGAATGTTCTGTTCAGCACATGGAACTCTACTGATCGTTATCCTCCTTCCCCGGCCAATAATTTGCTTAGATACGAGTACTCTGGTCAAATAATAAACCATACGTTCTATCACTTTATTCCCCTCGCTTGAGTTACAAGCCCACACTACCGAGCTCGGCTATACATTAACCACCACTTTGGTTATATGAACCTTAGAAACCGGTTTCATCGAACCAATGTGGGATAAAATTAGTCCCCGAACATACATCGTCCATGACCGTTCGATTGATGACGTACTAGAGCGAGACCCTCCTCCTCCCTAAGTTTATCTTCCATACATTGTTAGGTCATGTGCGATTGGACTGCATTTTTCTGTTTTGATTTGATTTGATTTGATCTGAACTGAATTAATTAATAAATTAACTGCAATTAGACGAATTAATAACTAGAAATATACTAGATTCATTGATTGTTATTTGGATAATTCTGATCTGATTTGAATAAAACTGATCTGATCTGATCTGATTTGAATAAATCTGATCTGATTTGAAAATACTGTTGAATAAGTTGAATCGCACAGGGCCTTAATTGTTAATTACGTCGATACAAGTTAATTAATTAATCTTTTTTTTTTTTTTGAAGGGGAACACATCTAACATTTCATTACGTAATTGCGATTACGAAATCCGTAGCCTCTAAATCAAGTACAATTGGTGGACCACTATCCACCCACACCCTAGTCGAGTACTCTATTGGACCCAAATGAGCAACCTCATGAGCTACTTTATTTCCACTACGACGAACATGACTAAACAAACAAGAATTAAAATTACGAGAAAAATTAAACACATCTAGGACAGAAAGACCAAAATAGTTCGACGCAAAAATCTGAGACCTAAGAGCATTAATAAGCTGTAACGAGTCTGACTCCAGCACCACATTCGCCACCCCCATTTGCCGCGCAAGTTGGAGGCCGAACATCGCAGCTTTCGCTTCCACAACCGCTGGTTCCCACTTCGAACCCACCTGCCTACACCCGACTCGCCTCACTTCACCATCCTCATCTCAAATCACAGCACCCAAACCCGAACCCTTCTCCCCTAGGACTGCGCCATCCACATTGACCTTAAGGACGCCACTTTCCGGTGGACGCCATCCCATCTCCCCGCCACCTTTCGGCACCAACTCCCCCACCTCTCCTAGCCCCCGCGTTCGCCTCGCGGTACGCCTCTAGGTAGTGTCGAGCCCGCTCACACACTCGCTGCACCTCCTCCCCCTTCCCCTCATGCACCCACTCATTTCTCGCGCGCCAAATCGACCATGCGGTCATGACCAGCAGTGCACTTTTCCTCCCCAGCCCACTCGCACACCATTTGTCAAGCAGATCCCGCCCCCTTCTACACATCGCCCACTCCTCTACATCCTCCCCCAACTACTCCCATACACCACACACACTCGGGCACGTGACCAGAGCATGTACATCATCCTCGAAAGCCACCCTACCCCGAGGACACAATACATCAGCCTCCGAAATTCGGCGTTGTATGTTCGCTCGCGTTGGTAAAGCCCCTCGACACAATCTCCACGCAAAGGCCTTAACCTTCGGCGGAACCCTCAAACTCCACAACTGTTTCCAACCCGATTCTCCCCCCTCCGAACTGCTCCCCTCCTCGCCATTAGCAACACGAAGGAGATGCCTCACATAATGGTAGCCTGTCTTAACCGAGTAATCCCCATCCTTGCTATAGTGCCACACCAAACGATCACAACCAGAATACGAGGCAATTGGAAAGCTAAGAATTTCCTCGGCCTCAAACTCCAACAAACAGCCTCGAACCACATCCTCCTTCCACCCTCTAAGATCAGTATCGATCCACTCAGCTACCTTAGTATCCTCCGCACCCCTCCTCGGAGAAATCACCTTAAAACTCGGGCCTCGCAGCGTCCATCTATCCTTCCACACCCTAATCGACTGCCCATCTCCTATCAGCCATCTACAACCCTCCTCCAACAACTCCTTTACCCCGACGATGCTTCGCCATGCAAAGCTCGGGTGACACCCGATTGCCGCCTCAAAGAAAGAGCAATCCGGGAAGTACCGCGCTTTAAGCAACCTGCACTCCAAAGAATCCGGATTATTGATAATACGCCAAGCCTGTTTCATCAGCATAGCCTCATTAAATGCCTCTATATGCCGAAACCCCATCCCCCCCTCAACTTTTGGATCACACAATTTCTCCCAAGCCACCCAATGAATCTTCCTCTCACCATCACGAGCTCCCCACCAAAATCGAGAGATCATGGAATTAATTTCCCCACACAAGTTTTTCGGAAGTTTAAACAACCCCATCTGATAGGTAGGAATCGCCTGGGCCACCGCCTTGATTAGGATTTCTCTACCCGCAAAGGATAATAAACTCCGTTTCCACCCTTGTAGTTTCTTCCAAATCCTCGACTTTATCATGGAAAACGCCGCACGTCTATTACGCCCCACAGTACCCGGCAGCCCCAGGTAACGGTGATGGTGCTCCACAACTCTAGCCTCCAATAACTCCGCCAGCTTCCTCCTGTCCCCTTCTCCCACGTTGGCACTAAAAGATACGTCGGATTTCTGGAGATTGACGCGCTGTCCCGAGGCCAACTCATACACTCGGATCACCTCACGAATTGCCAACACATCAGCCTCCCTTGCCCGACTAAATATAATACTATCGTCGGCAAAAAAGAGGTGTGAAATGATAGGCGCTCTCCTACATATACGCACACCGTAAAGAGCCTTCCTACCAACAGCTTGAGCAATCAACCCCGACAAAGCTTCCTCACACAGAATAAACAAGTAGGGTGAGATAGGGTCACCCTGTCGTAGCCCCCGCTCCGGAGAAAAATAATCTGTCGGCTCACCATTTATCAAAACTGCCGACCTCACAGATGAAATGCACCGCATAACGACACTCCTCCACTTAGCACAAAAACCCAACTTCTCCATCACCTCCCTCAAGAAACTCCACTCGACTCTATCATAAGCTTTACTCATATCTAGCTTATATCCCAAAAACCCCGAACCGCCATTATGGTGAGTCCGCATGTAATGAAAAATCTCGAATGCTATGAGGGCATTGTCCGTAATCAGCCTCCCCGGAGTAAACGCACTCTGAGAATGAGAGATAATTCTCGGAAGAAACACCTTCATCCGGTTTGCGAGCACTTTGGACACCAACTTATAAATGACGTTACACAAACTAATAGGTCTAAACTCACTCATCCGTAAAGGCCTGTTAACTTTGGGAATCAACACAATATTTGTTGTGTTCACATCGCCAAAACTACAATCCCCCTCGATAAGCGCACCAAGGTATCTAACAACATCAGCTCCAACTATATGCCAATGCTTCTGGAAAAAATTGGCGTTAAGTCCATCCGGCCCTGGTGCTTTACTAGGACCCATTTGTTGGAGGGCTTCCCACACCTCCTCTCCACGAACCTCCGCAGTCAAGTTAGCATTCATCTCCTCTGTAACTCTCGGCTCGATCCTCGCTAAAGCCTCCTCCACCATGGAACGATCAGAAACAGCGAACAATTCACGAAAATAATCAACAGCCGCTGCCCCAACTTCCACATCACCCTCTGCCCACACCCCCTCTCCCACTTCCAGGTTGGTATTCACATTTTTCCTCCTCCTAAGATTAGCCTTCATATGAAAAAACTTCGTATTCTTATCCCCCCCTACATAATTCGAAACTCTCGAGCGCTGCCTCCAGTAGACTTCTTCACGGAGCAAAAGTTCATCCATCTTCTCACACAATTCTCTGCGCTCACTAACCACCCTCTCGGTAGGCACACACCCGTTCAAAAAAATAATTCGTTTCCGCGCCTCTTCAATCTGCTTCCCGATCGCCTTAAATTCGTCTGGGCTCCATCGCCACAATTCCTCACTAACCCCTTTCATTTTCACTAGCACATCTGCAGCATTCTCTAAGCCCTGACCATTATTCCATGCAAACTCAACAACTCTCTCACACTCTGGCGACGTAGTCCACATGTCTTCAAAACGAAACGAGCGTTTATTTCTCCTCGCCTCCCCAGTGAACAATTTAAGCAGAATCGGACAGTGGTCCGATCTCTCACGTTGAAGATGGTAAACTGTAACTTGAGGGTGTCGTTCAATCCATTCAATTGAGGCCGTCGCTCTATCCAATCTTTCAAAAACATGATTAGGCTCAGCTTGCTTATTCCACCAAGTGTAAGGGTCACCAACAAAACCCAAATCCTTCAGCTCACAGTCCTCTAACACTTCCCGAAACTCTTCAATCTCCCTTGGGTCCCTGGGCGGACCACCGTTCTTCTCCTCATCGAAAAGTATCTGGTTATAATCTCCCACAACAAGCCATGGAAGATTTGAAAGCGGATGTATCTCCCTCAACAAAGCCCACATATTAGCCTTCTCCTCCCTTCTAGACCACCCGTACAGAGCCGTCAATCTCCACACATCCTCCGAAAACAGCCCCTTTATTTCCACGTCTAAGTGATGAGACATGGATGATAACATCGTAATCTCTACACCATCCTTCCACAAGATAGCCAAACCACCACTTCTACCCATCGAATCAGCGTACACTCCATCATAATCACCTAGCCGTGACTTCACTCCCTCCATCTCCAGCCTACTCAGCTTCGTCTCCACCAAAACAACCACCTCAGGACCCTCTCTTCTCAGTAGCTTTTTCAACTCCACAACTGCCGGGGAGCTACCCAAACCCCGGCAGTTGTAACATAACAAACTCATTGTGCTCGGCGGGGTTGCCCCTGAGCAACCTCCGCCGATATGCCATTGAATAAAATGTCTGATGTCTGTCTAGCCTCCCTCCCTACAACCCCACTAATCGACCTACTAAACTTTCTCTTCTGCACCTCCCCCGTACTCTCAACTTCCTCCTCATCGTCAAGTTGCATTCTCCCCTTCCCCCCTGCCTCACTCTTTGTCCCCACACTCTCCGACACCCCTTCTAAGTCCAGTTTCATCTTAGCTTTAACCCCCCCATTTTCACCCCTGAGCATTTTGAACTGCCTCTCCTCAGCCTTCCCTGCCTCAGACTTTGTTCTCCTAAACTTCATAGGCGAGCCTTTCATCCACATCCCATACTGGTAGTTCTCCTATGTCACCCCCTCATCTACTAACATACAATCAGCCACAATATGACCCAATCTCCCGCAATAAAAACATATCTCAGGCAATTTGACATACTTAATAACAAACCATTTAATCTTACCCCCAATTTTGAGATTAATTCCTCTCCGTAGCGGCTTCGCAAGATCAATTTCTACCTTAAACTTTATTGATCTCGACAATCTTGTATGATCCGAATCGTCAAACTCCATAAACGTCCCCATCGTCTTCGCAATTAACTGTGCCATCGCCTCGGTCCTCATCAATAGGGGAAGGTCATAGCACTTGACCCAGAACGCTGCTTTATCGAACGAGAAATCTTCAGGTCCCTCATCACCTTTCATGTCTATTAGGATCAGTAGATGGTCATTATATGACCATGGCCCCTCGTTTAAGATTCTCAATTTCTCAGAAAGTGAGAAAAATTGAAATTGATAGACATTCTCGACCCATTCTTTAATGACCACGCCGCCGTTCGGTTTCCATATTTTCTTCATGGTGTTCATAAAGGAATCTGGGATAAAGCTGCTCTTGGTGAATAATTGACCCACCAGGCATAAAGATGCCTGTTTGATCATCGATTCATCAACCACATCTGCGCAATCGATCACTACTGCTTCCTCTTCTTCGGTCAAAGTCAACCTCTCGCATCCAGAAATCAAACTCTCCGCCATTGAAAATACTCACCGAGATAGCTAGGGTTTTTCGCCCCAGTTTTTCTCAGAAGTCGGTTCGTCTGACCTAATATGTGGTAAGTTAATTAATTAATCTTAAGAGTATAGACTTGCGATAAACTTAGGGAGTAATTAATTAAAAAAAGTGATGGTCCTATGGAATTTATAAGCCACCAGTACGAGGAGTAGCCAACGAAACCAAACCCCTACATGTGCTGGGAGTCGCGACCCTCTTTTCCCGAACCACCATTCTGCGCTGACCTAAGAATGGGGTTCGCAGCACGTAGGCATCCGGTCACGTCCTCCACTCCCCAAACCAATACTTAGGCAGCTTCGATACGAGTTGGTCTGATAATAAACTACATGTTCCATCACTTTACTGCCCTCGTTTGAGTTACAAGCCCACACTACCGAGCTCGGCAATACCTTAACCACCTCTTTCCTTATATGAACCTTCGAAACCTGTTTTATGTAACCAATGTGGGATAATAATTATGAGGGTGAAAACTAAAAACCTGTATCATGGCGCAAGTCTAGTATCTAGATAGGCACCACATGATTACTAATTTACTACACACAGTATGTAATTTGATCAATCTAGGATTAATAGAGCTTAATCAAAAAGTCGACTTCATTAATAATTAATTAATTTTGTTTACTTATGTATCATTATATCTTCTATACATTGTTAATTGCGTCACTTGCGATGCGAAGATAATCGTCTTAATTAAAAAGTGATGGTCCTATATATGGAGATTATAAGCCAGGTCCCCAACCAATACTTCGGCTTGGATATGAGTTCTGGTCAGATTATAAACTATATACGCGCGCGTTTAATCGTCTTAATTAGAAAGTGATGGTCCTATGGGAAAGTAATCAAAGTATCGGCCATTTCGTTCGAACAGGAGCAAGTCAACGACTCTACTGCTCTGTATATAGCCAGTACACGACAGGGGTGACGACATGGTTAGGCCCTGTGCGATTGGACTACATTTTTCTTGATTAAAAAGGGATGGTCCAATGGAAGTAAGAGCCAATTGTTCGATCAAGAGCCAGTCAACGCGGTACCATATGCTGCTCTACTATATAGCCAGTACGGGACATTCTCACGTGACCAGCAACGTGCTGGGAGCCGCGACCCTCTTTGACTGAACCAACATTCGCGTTGACCTAGAATGTGTTCAGTCAGCACGTGGTATTTGGTGACGTGATCCTGTCCCAAACCAATACATTGCTTTAGACGATCACTGGTCTGATTATACAACCATACGTTCCACCACTTTGATGCCCTCGCTTGAGTCACAAGCCCACACTACCGAGCTCGGCAATACATTAACCACCACTTCGGTTATATAAACCTTCGAAACCGGTTTCATCGAACCAATGTGGGATAAAATTAGTCCCCGAACATATATACATCGTCCATAATCTATCTATCTATCTATCTATCTATA